>CAUYRH010061338.1:0-41686 GCA_963574655.1 Perodicticus potto | reverse complement strand
TTAGAAGGGACAGGTGAAACCTACTAAATGCAGAACACAAATGTTTTCACACAATAAACGAGAAAATCCCATGAAGGTTATGTCAAACAGTTGGATGAAAATATTTCAGATTATATATGAAGCTCGCACACTGTACTCCATGATTACACTAATATACACAGCTATGGTTTAATAAAAAATAAAAATTAAAAAGAAGAGAGAGAGATTGGCAAAACTGGATATCCAAATGCAGAAGAATAAAATTAGATCCTTATCTCGCTGTATTAGTTACAGAAGGAAACCCAAATCCTGTGACCTTCCATACTAAAAATGACACTTGCTAGACACAGCATACTGTCCCAGCCCCAATCATGTATTAGGAGTGATAAGATTAAGGCAAGACAGAAGGGCAGTAAACAAGATATGTTAGGAGTTTGATCAGGCAGTTAAAAAAACTACTTGTTTTTTAACTTTGATTCTCTCTTTGAAGCTTTTTGCTATGCTATATTTTCTCCTAAGAGCCAGTGAGTAACGTTGGAGGGGGCTGCAACCTTGTTTCTCTTTATGGAGTGTTGGTCTCCCCAGGTCCCTGAATTCAGTGCAAATTGACTAAGCAGGTGTTATTCAGGTTGCACTGACATCTCACACCATATGTAAAAATCAACTAAAACTTGATTAAAGAATTAAATGGAAGACTCCGAGCTATGAAACTATTAGAAGAAAACGCAGGAGAAAATCTTCATAACATTGGTCTGGACAATGATTTTTTTCTTTTTGCAGTTTTTGGCCAGGGATGGGTTTGAACTCACCACGTCTGGCATATGGGGCCAGCGCCTTACTCCTTTGAGCCACAGGCACCTCCAGGGCAATGATTTTTTGAATATAACTACAAAAGCACAGGTAACAAAAGCAAAAATAGATGAGATTGCATCAAACGAATAGCCTTCTGCACAGCAAAGGAAACCACAGTGAAGGGACAACATATGGAATAGGAGAAAAAGAACAAACATCATACATCTGATAAGGGGTTAATATAAAAAATATACAAGGAACTCAAAAAACCCAACAGCAAAAAATCCGATAGCCCAATTAAAAAATGGACAAAGGACCTAAACAGACATCTTTCAGAATAAGACATACAAATGGCCAACTGGTATGTATAAAAAAAGTGTAACATCAGTAAGTGTCAGTGATGAACAAGTCTGAAGCACAAGGAGATGCTGCCTCACACCTCTTAGGATGATTATGATCAAAAAGGCAAAAGATAGCAAGTGTTGGTGAGTCTCTGAAAAAAGAGAACCCTTGTACCCTGTTGGTGGGAATGTAAATTAGTATTGTCATTATGGAAACCGTATGGAAGTTCCTAAAGTTCCTCCAAAATTAAAAATACAACTTGCATGTGACTCAGCAATCCCACTCCTGGGTATATATCTAAAGAGAATGAAATAAGGATGCTGAAGAGACACCTGCACGCCCACGTTCATTTCAGCATTAGACGCAATAGCCAAGATCTGGAATCAACCTACGTGGCCACTGATGGGTGAGTGGCGAAAAAGATTGTAGTATATACACAATGGAACGTTATTCTGTCTTTAAAAAGAAAGAAATCTTGTCATTTGCACTAACACGTGTAAACCTGGAGGACATTATGTTTGGTGAAATAAGTTAGGCACAGAAAAACAAATACCACATGATCTTACTTACGCAGAGACTCTGAAAAAGTTTGTCTTACAGAAATAGAGAATAGAATGGTGGTTACCAGAGCCTGGGGTTAGTGGGGAAGGCTGGGGTGATGCTGGTCAAAAGATACAAAATTTGGGGCCGGGTGCAGTGCTTCACAACTGTGATCCCAGCACTCTGGGAGGTTGAGGATGGTGGATTGCCTGACCTCAAACCAGCCTGAGCCAGAGGGAGACCTGGCCTCTAAAAATAGCCAGGTGTGGTGGTGGGTTCCCGTAGTCCCACTTACTTGGGAGGCTAATCCAAGAGAATCGCTTGAGTCCAAGACTTAGAGTTTGCTGCAAGCTATGATGCCAGGCCACTCTACCAAGGGCAACAAAGTGAGACTCTGTCTCAAAAAAAAAAAAAAAAAAGACACAAAATTTGGGCTGGGCACAGTGGCTCCTACCTGTAATCCTATGTTCTAGGAGGCCAAGGCAGGAGGATTGCTTGAGCTCAGGACCAGTCTGAGCAAGAGTGTGATCTGTCTCTACTAAAAAAGAGAAAAACTACCCAGGCGTTGTGGCAGGCACCTGTAGTCCTAGTTACTTAGAAAGCTGAGGCAGGAGGATCACTTGAACCCAAGATTTTGAGGTTGCCCTGAGATATAATGCCATGACACTCTACCCCAGGGAGATAGGGTGAGACTCTGTCTCAACTAAAAAAAAAAAAAAAAAAGGATATGAAATTTCAGTTAGGTAGGAGGAATAAGTTCAAGAGGTCTATTGTACAACAGGGTGACTATGGTAAATAACAATATATTGTGTTTTAAAAATTTCTAAGAGAGTAGACTTTAAATGTTCTCAGCACTAAAAATTGATGAGGATGTGAAGTAATGTATATGCTAATTAGCTCAATTTAGGCCTTCTCTCTATATATAGATTTATATGTGTGTATATGTGTATATATATTTCATAACATCTCAATGTACACAATAAATACACAATTTTTATTTGTCAACTCAAAAATCCTATGACGTGCCCATTCTTCTCTCTTGGTTTTTAACCCTGCAACTCTCAGTGGCATAGTCTTTCTTTAAAAGCTTCTATTTCCCAGGCGTTGATCTTCTGTCTTCTTAATCCTTGAACAGCCACAGACAATCTGTGGCTTCAGCAGCTACTCACGGACCGGTGGGCCCCTTGTCAGCACTGACTTTTTCCATATGCTTCTGAACTATACATGTTTTTGCTGATACCTGGGTCACTACGTTTTGAGAGCGACTATGTTTTGGTCCATTATTTCACTTCCAAGAAACACCGTGGACAGCACCCTTTCTGTTCATCGGTGTAAGTTTCGACTTGCTCGGCTTAACGGAGTTGCTGGGAGGGCTTGATCTGTTTCTGCCTGTGCAGATTTTATGTTTCTTGATTTTCGTGTATCTCAGAACTTTCGTAATGATCTACATACTCCCTCACTTAGCTCCAAGTCTCACACTGAAACTTCCTCTGCATCTCTCAACTTCCTGTAATCACGAGGCCCCAGAACAGGCAAGATCCTTGCCTGGCGCATGTCATGAGCAAAGTTCCCACCACATTGGTTCCCGTAAAAAACTGTGCTCTCTGGTCTTCTTACTTTTCTGTGTTTCCTTCCTGGCATCTGGTCTGTGCCTTAACTTGCTTAACCAATAAAACGGAGCACGGTGACTGTACCACGACAGTACGCCCTGAGACTGTAACCAGCCTTCACTGGGTAGGCCATCGGCTGCCTTCCAAATTCTACCATCTTCACGCATGGTGTGCCCCTTGCTTGGAATGACCCTATAATATAAGACCTTAGAAGGTGAAGCTCAGAAAGGTAGGCTTTATTCAAGGTAAATAAGGTAGGTATTATTTATTGCTGTTTTGCTAACGCTTAAAATTGTATAGCTTATATGGTGGCTACTCAATTAATGTTCATTAAATGAATAAGTGAATAAATTATGCTCCACTTTTCTCCAAGTTCCTACAGTCTAATCAGCTTTAATTCTGGAAAAAGAAAATGGGCCAGTAAGATTCATAGAATATAAAAGGTTGAGGAAAGGAAATTGTGAAAAGTGGCAGAAGCATTTAGAAGGGAAACAAATCCCTAAGAGCTTACAAAGATATTAAAGATAAAAAAAGCAGAGTCTACTAGGGGGAAAAAATAGATTCTCTTTGAAGAAAGTGGTGGGGTACGATTAAAATAAAAAGTGCTAAACTTCCTAGAAAAATGAATAAAACAAATGGTGTTGATGGCCAAAATGAGTACTCTCTGTATTCCAGCTAAAAAAGTTCTGAGAGTGCGTCAACACACGAACACAATGCTCACACGTGTATACATCTCATAGTACATAAATATACACAAGCATTCGCTCCCCTGTACACACGCAAAGGCAAACACTTAAAACCACAATCACATTCACACACATACAGACATGTGCACACGCGAACATACATACTCATATATACATACTCACATATTCATGTACATATGCAAATACACAGCCACTGGTGCACACACACACTATCTTACATCAGCTAAACAGGCCGTGTGCTCTCTCTCTTTCTCTCTCTCTCTCTTTCTCACACACACATATATGCTCACACACACACCAAACACTGCAACAGTGCCTTACAAAGGGTAATTTAATTGTTTCAGAAAGCTCTGGTGTAAAATGGGAAGATGCTTTCAGGAGGCTCCTCCAATTTGCTGTTAATAAAATGCCAGAATTTGACAAAATCTGCTGACGATCAGGCGGTCAGAGCTGGACTGGCAAAGCCCACTGAGGCCTTTTGCCTCCACAGCACTGCAGTGCGGCCTCGTGAAATGCAGCCCATCCACAAGTGGGAGGGACACTGTGAACTGGACCACTGACTCTGCTGGTCTAAGTTCCACGCACACACCAGGAGGGCACTGCCTGGGCTTGCAGGTGGCTCCTGCACTTGCAGGAGACAGGGTGCTGCCCCATTGCCTGTCTCATTTTTTCCTCAGAAAACCTGCTCCCCTCCCAGGAGACAGCCAGGCTGCCTGTGGGAACAGGTCACAGAACACACTTGAACCCTGCAGAAATGCACCACAGCCATCCAGATCAAATCACATCTTCTGTTATCCAGTGGATTCTTCTGTGGTCCTTATTTATATACCAAAGTCAGTTTTCCCAGGGCTATCTTTTTCACATAAATATTTTCTTCGAGATTTGATTCTTCGGTCAAATTTTGCTTGATTAGTCATGGTTTTATCTTCTGTTGATCACGCCTATCAAGTCTGATTTTTCTCCGTTATTTCAGTTTTCAACACTTCCTATGTGATTTCTTCTTTTTTAGCTTTTCTTCTGCAACAGATTTTATCACCTGAAGGTACCACAAATGTCGACTCTACTTTGTGTTGATAATTTCTCCCAGTAACTCCCACTGTCAGTTGATTGGTTTGAATTTATTTCTAGTCTAATTCGTTTAAAAAATGTGATCAAAATCCTAAGCTATGACAGAATTTCGCTTCTGCCCAGTATTTGTCTATTTTATTCCCAACCCAGCTCTTTGGTATCGTTCTGATAGTCCTTCTTGTCACTTGCAGTGGGCCATGTTAACGGGACACACACAGCCGATAGTGGAGGTCAGAACAGGGGGATGAAAACTAAAGGAGGTGGCTGAAAGGGTGAAGCAGCTTTGGTCGGGGCCCATGCAGAAAGCATCATGAGGTCGCCTTACAACCTGTATTAAGTCATACTGCCACAATTTTACATGAAATATGCTTAAAATGAATGACTACTTTTTTTTATGGTCCATGAATCAGCTGTCAGTCAACCAGCTGGGCTGGGCTAGACTCTGTGTAAGTTTCAGGTTTATGCCTTACATGTTTACTCCCGGACCCTGGTTAGATCAACCACAGCTGTGTGGGTCGTCCCCTTCTGGTGGACTCAGAAGCTCAGGAAGTGTAGCTGAAACCTCTGGAAACCTCTGTTCAGAACTGTCACACTGTCCCTTGTGGTGACATCCTGAAGGTGACAATCAGCACATGGGCAAATCCCGAGTCAGAAGGATTAGAAGTAAAGTCCTCCCACGAGGAAGGTATACCAAGGCCAGGGGAAGACAGAATTGCTTATGAATAACACCCTACCACACAGCCTTTCTCTGGTGTAAGAGGGCCAACGTTTCCATAAATATATAGCAGAATGACAACAAAAAACTCCTCTGTGTGACCACACGTTTCTGTCTATATACAACAAGAAAAAGTGCTGAAATAACTTCTGCATTGAAATCCTCCTCAGTGGGAACCATATTGCAATAACTAAAACATGAAAACCTCTGGGGTGCTCCTTCAGCAAAACAGAGGGTCTCCTGATGAAGCTACATTGAAAACTGTAATTCCTGCTGATTCCCCTTACCCCTGGGGTCCTCTGCTTCTCTATGCTTTTCTCTTCCTCACCCAAGGGTCCCCGGAAGCCATCTGGGTTTCTATGGAGCACTCACCCAGCCTGGGGCCAGCCAGCAGGTTGCTGGAGTGATTCAGATGGCCAGTAATGGGGACCAGTCCTCGGATGGAGGGCATGTCACTCAGGGTGAAAGAAGAGGCACTTTGAGGAGGAAGGTGTTCAGATTTGATTGTGGGCTGGATGAAGTAATAAAGGGAGGCAGGGAGCAGCAGGGATGCCCAGGTCCCTAACTTGGAAGAGTGGAAGATGAATGGTCTCAATTTTAAAGACAGAGTTATTGTAAAATGCAATTTTAATGTTGGAACACGGAGCCAGGATTTTTATATTACTCCATCATCAGAAGAGAAACCTCCTGGTGAAATGGCATGGAGAATCAGAAGCGATTTTCCCATTCTAGAAGTAGCTGGCTTTATAATCAGTTCTGGTAAGGAAGTTCCCTCTTTGCTTTTTGTTGACTTGCAGTGACAAGTAAGAAACATGTTCCTAGAGGAAGGAAGGGTCCGAATCTCTTTGTTGACCTGATTTTCTGCTATAAATGCCTGGAACACCTTGAAACCACTTCCTGATAATAACATCTCCCTCCACTGCCCCTCCTCCAGTCCTCTGGTTCCTCAAACTAGAACTTGACTCATCCCTTTCTAGCCTGTCTGCTTCCATGTTGATAGATCTAGCATCAATTACGGTATTTTCTAATGTGAATACTTATGTTTCACCTGAGTTAGCCAAAATAGATGTCCACCCCAGCTTTCAACTTGTAGTTTAGTCCTTAACACTTCTGCCAGTAGAATTATCCTAACCGCCCACCCCAAACCATACCAGTTCCAGAAGACTTTTATGCCGTTGTTTAATGACACATCCTTATATTTTAGATATGAGTGTAGGGCAGTCATCACACCCTGGGAAAAAGGGCAAAAGTACCATAAATTTATGTTCACATTGGACTCCTGCCCTCCTCCCTCCCTTCTTCTCTCCTTAATTCTTTCCTTTCTACATTCTTTCCTTGGTTATATCCTGAGCATCTGACACGTGCCTGGTACCAGGGATACAGCAGCAAGCAAAGTAAAATATTTTAGCTTGGGAACCTACATGCTAGAGCAGCGGTTCTCAACCTGTGGGTTGAGACAAGTTTCGTTATTGTAATAATGAAAATACATCGTGGCATTCGGAAGGTTGGGAAGCACTGTGCTAGAAGAAAGAGATAATTGATATAGAGTACTCAGCCCCACCTAGGAAATGTTGTAGGTTCAGTTCCAGACCACTGCAATAAAGTGAATATTACAAGAAAATGAATCACATGAAAACTTTTGCTTTCCTAAAGCATATAAAAGTTATGTTTAGGGCGGCACCTGTGGCTCAAAGGAGTAGGGTGCTAGCCCCATATGCTGGAAGTGGCAGGTTCGAACCAGCCCCAGCCAAAAACTGCAAAAAAAAAAAGTTACATTTATACTTGGCCAGTCATGATGGCTCATCATGCCTGTAATGCCAGCACTTTGAGAAGCTGAAGCAGTAAGACAGTTTGAAGCCAGGAATTTGAGATCAGCCTGGACAAAATAGTGAGACCCCATCTCTAAAAAAGAAATGTTATGCCTATAACATTTTATAAGTCATCTTATAAGTGTGCAATAGTATTATTTCTTTTAAAATGTGCATACTTTAATTTAAAAATACTTTTTTGTAAACAAATTCTAATGGTCATCTAAGCCTTCAACAAGTCATAAACTTTCTGCTCATGGAAGAAGGTCTTGCCTCAGTGTTGATGGCTGTTGACAGATAAAGGTGGCAATTTCTGAATACTAGGGAGACTGTGACAATTTCCTAATTAAACAACACTGAAGTTTTCTGTATCAATAGACTCTTCCTTTTATGAAAGCTTTCTCTGGAGCATGCAATGTTGTTTGATAGCACTTTATCCACAACGGAACTTCTTTCAAACTTGAAGTCAATCTTACACCCTGGGGCTGCCTTATCAACTAGTTTATGGAATATTCTAAATCTTTTGTTTTCATTTCATCAATGTTCACAAGAATATTTACCATAAGTAGTTTCTACCTCAAGAAGCTGCTTTCTTTGCTCATCTATAGGAAACAACTCCTCATCTGTTAAGTTTTATCATGAAATGACAACAATTTAGTCACATCTTCAGAGTCTACTTACATTCCTAGTTTTTTCGCTATCCCCAGCTCACCTGCAGTAACTTCCTCCACCAAAGTCTTGAACCACTCAAAATCATCCATGAGGGTTGAAACCAACTTCTGCCAAATTCCTGTTAATGTTGCTATTTTGACCTCTTCCAATGAATCACAAATGTACTTAATTTCATCCAGAATAGCAAATTCCTTCCAAAAGAGTTTTAATTTACTTTGCCCAGATCTGTCTGAGGGATCACTATACGAATATATGGCAGTTATATCCTTACAGAATGTATTTCTTCAATAAAATTTGAAAGTCAAAATTATTTTTTTAAGAATTTTTAAAATGTAATACAATTCAAATCAGCATGTCTGCTTCATTTCAGCTCCTTGACTGCCAAGGGGAAACCTACACACTAGAAGAAAGAGATCCTTGATTCACAGAACACAGCCAGACGTAGAACTGAACTCATTCCTTTCTAGCCTGTCTGCTTCTGTGTTGATAGAGCTCGTATCAATTAAAGGACGGCTTCAGTTTCTCGGCCTGCTCTTTGTCTGTGATGACCAAGGTATAAAGGTATCTGCTGCGTCGAACTTTAAACTTCACATTATCCTTATTTTTCTTGATCTTGACAGACTTGGCATCCTTTTGCTTGGCTGTATGCAGAACGTCCCTGATTTCCTCAATTTTCTGAGGCATGGTGATGAGGCCTGCAGGGGAGGGTGCAGACCCTCACCCAGGAACTCTAAATTTCACCCAGCCATGCATTGCTATGGATTACCCCTCTCCCCAGGGCCCGAGAGGCCTCAAAATTACCTTTTGATCCATGGGCTGCAGCACGCAGGGTATGTTAGCAAGCATTAAAACACACATCTCCCGGTATCTCCATCTTTGCTTTCGGGTGACCAGGTCATTGTCAATGACCAGTAATATTTTTAGATGAATCATTTTTTTTCTGAGCAGCAGGTCTTAACAGTTGGCTTAAAATATTCATCAAGCTGTGCTGTAATGGGTAGGCTGTAATCCAGGCCTTATTGTTGCATTTACAGCACACAGGCAGAGCAGATTTAGGCTAATTCTTAAGGGCCTTAGGATTTTCAGAATGGTAAATGAGCACTGGCTTCAACTAAAGTCACCAGCTGCATTTGCCCCTTGCAAGAGAGTCAGCCTCTCCTTTGAAGCTTTAAAACCAGACATTGCCCTCTTCTGTTTAGCTATGAAAATCCTGGGCGGTGTCTTCTTTCAGTCAAAGATTGTTTAGTGTGGCTGCTTTCATCAGCAATCTTAGCTACACCTTCTGGATAAATTACTGTATCTTCTTCTTCAGCACCTGCGGCATCACTTTGCACTTTGATGTTATGAAAATGGCTTTTTTTCTTAAACCTCATGAATAAACCTCCGAAGTGTCAAACTTTTGCAGCTTCCTCACCTCTCTCGGCCTTCACAGAATGGAACAGAGTTAGGCCTCGCTGGAAGGAATGTTATGGCTGGTGTGGCCTATCCAGACCATCAAACTTTCTCCATATGCACAAAAAGACTGTTAGCTTTTCAATCATTCGTGTGTTCACTGGAGGCACAATTTTAATTTCCTTCCAGAACTTTTTCTTTATATTCAGAACTTGGCTAACTACTTGGTTTTTGGCTGTCAGCTTACCTGGGCTTGAGACGTGCCTTCTTCACTTAGCCTAACCGTGGCTAGTTAGGATTTAAAGTGAGAGACTGTGACTCTTCATTTCACTTGAACACTTAAAAGCCATTGTTGGGTTATTAACTGGCCTAATTTACTTTTTAAAGAACATCAACATTTATGTAAAATGATAAAAAAGAAGTGAAATATGAACATTTGCATGTAAACAATAGTAAGTAGCCTTTAACACATTACATGTGCTCACTATATAATATTTACACACTGAACAAATTACATTTACATACAAACTAAGTACTGGATTTAAAGGTCTGCTTTATTGCTGTATTCATCTATTCCAATGAAGCAAAAGCCCAGTACTTCAAAATATCTACAATTTTGATTGTTTTTAAGAAAAGATGAGCAATAATATTTATTTTAAAGCTGACGAGAGAGTCACAACAGCAGCTGACAATGCAATCAGACCAAGAAAGAATTACAGCAGAAAATAGGACATACTTCAGTTAGCCATAAAATGACATATATAATTTCTACAAATCAAGTGTGAACAAAGAAACTACAGAAGCCAAAATGGGAGGGGGGAAGGGAAAACAAACTTCACTGGAAATAATAACTAACTTTATGTGCTGAAAAGCAGAAAGAAATACAAATTCACTTAGATCTAAGAAATATCAAAATCTAGAAATCAGCGACTAAGCTGTGGCCACTTACTGCACTTTAAAAAGCACCGTTATTTGTGTGCTCTGAAATCATAGCAGCAAGCTGGTGTCCAAATAATAACCTTGAGATTATGGAGGGTACATAGGGGCCACTGAAGTTGTTTTGGAATAAACAGTTTCCAGAAGTGATAAAATCATGCTCTGTTATAACCTAGCAATACTGTTATGTCTCAAGGAATAGGGGTGCCCAAGGACAGGGAGAGAGGCTTAGCAGTGGCCAGTCGGTGGAGCCGTCAGAACAACATTTATTGATTAAGTCCGTGGCACTCCAAGACAATCAGAACAGTATCAAAGATCACTGATCACAAATGGATATAATGATAATGAAAAAGTTTGAAATATTGAAATAATTACCAAAACGTGACACAGAGACATGAAGTGAGCTGGAAAAATGGCTCTAATAGACTTGTTCAATGCAAGGTTGCCACAGAGCTTCAACTTGAGCAAAACATCATATCTGCAAAGTGCAATAAAGAGAAACACAGTGTAACAAGGTATGCTTGTGTATGTAAGAACTCTGGTGATAAGAACTCCCTGGAACGATTGCCCCAGGGATGGTAAACCACAAATGATAAAGCTTTACATTTTAAGACTATTTCCCAACGTTATTGCAGAACTTCCTTCTCAATGGGAGTGCTTGATAAATTTTGGAACAAAGATATGAATTGTATTAATTGAATGTGAATATCAGTGTTTAATTTCATTCAAATAATTTTAACATCTACTCTGTTCTCCAGGGATTTCTAATCTATTTGGCAATAGAGACATAGACACATGAATAACAAGTATGAGACCATTTTAGAGCATCATTGACCCTATCCACCCACAAGAAATACATTCTGAATTTCTGTAGAAAAGATGTCTAAGTTCACCACAACAGGTGAATTAGGAGACTAATAGATATCTATGCTTCTCATATTTACTGTCTATGAGATGGCTCAAATGAGGCATCAAAAGAAAAAGATGAAGTAAGTGAAGGAAAAGAGAAATCTATTCAGTTCACAGTCTTGTGTATAGCAACCACGATGTTCTGAAAAACAGTTTTATAACCACTAAGTTTGGAAATTGTTGTATTAAAATATTTGCAAAATAAAGGTTCTGAGAAGTCCTACAAATTAAAAAAAAGTTTCCTCATGAAGTCTATTTACATCCTCAATGAAAATAAATTTGACTAGGTGCACTCTGCCTAAGAAACTTTCCTTCGGAAACTTGAGAGAAAGACGATACTTTCAGTCTCATTTCTGTAGCTGATTGCTAGAGAAGTTTCTCTGGATGTGTCAAGCCCTGGAACCCACGAGGAGAGGCCACGACATTCTCGCCCAAGCGCGAAGCTGGGTCTTCGTGTTGCTTTGTGGCCATTTGCCATTGATGATCATTCCTACTCTTCCTTCAGGAAAGTAAGAGGGAGAAAACACAGACTGAGAGCTTTCTGCTGGAAGGAGGGAGGGAGGGAAGGGAGGGGGAGGGAAGGACAAAGGGAGGGAGGAGGGGAGGGAGGAAGGAAGGAAGGGAAGAAAGGAGGGAGGGAGGAAGGAAGGAAGGGAGGGAAGGACAGAGAGAGGGAAGGAGGGAGGGAGGGAGGGAGGGAAATGGAAAAGAAGGGAGGGGAACGGAAGAGAAGGGAGAAGAGAAAGAAGGAAGAAATGTAAGAGGGAAGTAATATTTGCATTTTTCTCCTCTTATCAGCACCTGGGACTCTGAGCTCTAGCCTAGGAGAATTTAGGTATCTTCACTGTGTCTATGTAAATTCACCACCTGGTACCTCCCAATTCTCTGCACTTACATCCTATACCCATAAAAATGGTAGCCAGTACATCCAGAAACATTCTGAGTAAGCTGATTATGACAACTTTCTCACAGACTGAGGACTAGCTTCCAGGTCCTCTCCAACTTAACTAGCTTCTGGTGGGAAGGGAAAGAGCTGTTAGCTGCTGTTGCCTGCAAGGAGGTGGTTTGCTATCTATCAGAGAAGTCAATTTATCAGTCTCCCTAAATGTATTACTTAAAGTTAAAAAAGTGATTTTTTATTCCTGTCTTTGGAAGACCGAGGCTCGCTATTATCCCAGTTGTTGCCTTCTACATCTTCCTTGGATGTTCAGAGAAAATGTGTGTGGTGCTATCAGCAAGAGTTTACAATGAGAAATTGGTTACCTCATTGAGCAGAGAAGCCCCGCCGAGTACATGGATCAATGTGCTACATTGGAAAGCATATAAGCCTGGGTCCTTAGGAGCTGGTCCTAAAAAAGCATTTGTCAGGGATTTATGAAGGAAGTGCCCCCAAGAGAAACCTTTCAGGGGGGGCAAGACGGGAGAAGGGGAAGACACCCAGCAAGGGTGCAATTTCCTCCAGCCCTGGCTTTATCCCCCCAGGGGAGCTCTAGAGCATAAATCACATCTCAGAATTTGTCCCGACTAGGGGCAAAAGAGCTTGTTTTTCACTCTCCCATACCCATGGATCTTTGGTAAAAGTCATCCCAAGGGATCTTAAGCCCAATCGCACTTCAAACTCTGCACATATGGACAAAGTGGCTCCAGTAGACCAGTGACAGACCTCCAAAGACAGTGAAAAAGGCATTTAAAGAAAAATCAAACAGAAACCAAGGGAGGAGTAGAGATCAGGGTGTGGGCACAGGCTCTAGAGTCTCTGATAGAAAGGTCATGTGCCATGGTCATGGCCATGGTGATCTAGTTCATTTTCCCTCTTTCTTTCACTTGGAATAATATCCATCTCTTCCCTGTGCAATGAATTCAGAATAACCACATTAACTCTTCTTCCCCTTAAAGGGGCAAACGCTTTTAGGAGCATTGCTTCACTTTTATAGGTCCTTGTCTTTGAATGTAGGTATGATAGCATCTCTGCAACGATTTACCTCTAAATCTTATTTATGTCTAATCTTATGTTTGCATTGTACAGAAATAGGGAAGGGCTTGTATAGAGAGGCCAGTTCATAGCACTGGAGACAGAGGTGTGAAGTTAGCTGTCTGGGTGCCAATGAACTCTCTGTCACTTGCTCTGCATCTGAGTGGTTTTCTTCAGAGATGAGTAAATTTCACTTTCCTCCAGTGGAAGTGCCATTTGTTCATACTTCGAACAGTAGCACTGATAGATGATTCATTAGCTTATGCATATTCTAATATGGTCTGAGAGTTAAAAATCACTTTTTTCAGACCTTTGCGGATCTTATGACTCATTTTGGAATATTTTTCCCTTAATTCCATTTTATTACTTGGCTCTAGAATCAAAATTAGAAGCTGACATGAGTATTTTTGTCTTTTCGTTCTCTTATGCATACTACCAAGTGTGTGCAATTAAATGAAGGCAAATGGAGAATTGCAAAAAGTAATACCACTCAACATTAAGGAGTGTGGGGAAAGTTGAACTTCTAGTCCATAGTGTTTTCATTTATATATAACTCACCTTTTCCTTCACAGCCAGGGATAACATTTACTTCACCGGCTTTCACTCTAACATTGCAGACCCCCCTTAAAACAGGTCACATACGTATTTGCAGGTGTGCTCCAGGCTTGCTTGCAAACAAATGTTATCAGAAGCCGAACAGCTGGCTCCATTTCCGTCCTTTTCCTCTCCAGTTCACCCCAGTGATGTGTACTAAGGCTTCAAATGTGAGGGAAGCTCCAGAAAGGTGTCACTGTCATCTCTGGAATCACCTTCAGATGCACTTTTGTTGAATGCCACCATGTTCTAAGCTAATATACAGGAATCTTCCCCCAAACTGAACACAAGAGGCTGTGAGGTAGCACTAGCAATTCTGGAGTCCTCAATCTCTGAAGCTATCTTATATTTTAAGGAGAAGTAACGAAATAACGTCTCTCCAATTCTATGTTACATGCTGTTATCCAAATAACATTAAAACCTGGAGCTTTAGTACTGATTTTAGTGTTTGTTTATGAATTCCCTCTCTCTAGGACAAAAATGTTAGGAGGAATTTGGATCTAGACTAGAAAAGATGAAAGAGGGGTTCATGAAATGTTTGCAAAGTGACCGGCAACATGACTCCACTCTCTGCTTCCCCAGCAAAATCTTCACTAATTCTCAATAATGTGAGTGTTACTTTAGAGCTTTTGTGGAAGAAAGGAAAAAAGCAAAAAGGGAATACTCCCATATGTCAAGGCATGAATAAACTCATCAAAGGTAATCCCACTGTGTGTATGCTTCATGAGTAAGTCCATTCAAGGAAATAAGGGAGTCCTCTTCTGAATATATATTATTACAATGGTTTTGGGAGAAATTAGCGATTGCAGTTAAAATTCATGTGCAAGTTTGATACAAACTATAGATGTATCGTTTTGCATAAAAGTATATTAAAATTGTCTCTGCCAATCAGCTCCTTCCCACCCACTGTGCTTGTTTCTTAAGCTCCCACATTGGGTTGGAGAATGTTGAAGAAAATTTATTTCAAACTGTCTTTCAGAGTAATAAAATACTTTTGCTGCTGCCAGTTGTGCTATAATGAATCTAGTTTAAAGAGTGAAAGGATGAAGGAAGCTTATTGCGAGGTTATAATATTGAATCATTTGCTTACATATTTCACCAAGGGCAAAGAGAGGGTCTGACTGCTAACAGGGTAATAAGAGAGATGAAGTCAAGAGAAGGAAAATGTTGAAAAGCCTTGAAATTCTTGAGTCAGGAGGAAACTCCTGGCAGTGAGTGAGATGGTGCCAGAAAGTCTGAGAGTATCATCGACACTGAGGAGATGAGATAGAAAACTAGATTAGTTAGTGCCACAACAGGAGTGTCTGGTCAACATGACCATGTTGAAGGTACAGTTATCTAGTACCAAAATAGCATCACCTAACATAGCTACTCAAGCTCAGCTACTTACATCAACAAACATATATATGAAGCTTTTAAAGGTTGGGAATTTGTGCTGGGCTCAGTTGGGTGGTTCTTGTGCTCTCTGTGGAGCTCTGCACCGATCAGGGGGATAGCTTGCTGTTTCCTTCCTGGGCTGACAAGGCGACTTGGCTGTGTTCTGCATGTCTGCTACTCTTCAGCAGACTAACCCCGGGAGTTCATGGTAATGACAAAGCTACAAGAGAGCAAGCCCCAATATAGAAGTCAGGGCTAATTTATAGCTTTCATATGAAGGCTAAAACCCAAATATAGCACAAGAATACAGGGAAAACAGGTTTAACTTTTAAGTGATAAGTAACTCTCAAACTATTTGAGAAAAAATGAAAGAAAGAAATTTTAAACAATTAAATATACCTCCACTTTGGTGAGTTTAATAAATCACCTTTGAGAAATATAAATAGACAATCATGATTTTCGTTACAGCCTTTAAAAATAACAGATGACGTTTGATCCTGATTAGGCTATGCATATTTTAGAACCATGTTCAGTGACTATTTCAAAAGGCAAATCTTTTCAAAAATGGAAGGCATTGTGTTTAGTGGTGTTTGCTTCATGGGATGTGATGGGAGATACTTAAAACTTTTTTTTTTATCTGCCCCAATAGCAGATAACAATACTGTGATACGATTTTTTATTATTATTATTCAGGTAACAGATGAGATTCTTACCCTCATTTCTGGCATTGTTAACAAGGTGTGTACCATTTCCTTGTAAAGTTAGAGTCATACAATAAGAAAGGGTTTATTTGGTAGAGGGAGGGTAAACTGTGGGACCACACCTATGGAGCATATTGCAAGGGTACAAGTCAAATCTGTAAGTATAGAACATAAATGTCTTAACAAGATAATCAAGTAAATGAGGCAAATATTAATTAATTAATTTGATGTAAACACTCCAAATTGTATTAAAAAAAATCAACACATTGTACCCAACATGTGCATAAATGTATTCATGATCTATACGTATTTGACTTAATAAAAAAAGGGTTTCGTAAGGTAATTAGTAAATATGTTATAGTAAACTGTCTCATGGAATACTGCTAGGAGGACCTGGGATTATTTTTTCCTTAGAATAGTAGATTCTTACCTTAGTCATTTAAAAATTACAGTTTTCAAATTTTTAATAGAATAGCATTTTCTCATAATGAAGGAATTTAAATTTAAACATAGCAGTTCTGTTTCCACTTTCAGAATGTCAGTGAATTTTCCTATTGTTAAACGCACTTTTTAACAGACCAATAAAAATAATATATATTTATCTTACATAGCGTATCGCTATAATATGTGTGTGTATGTGTATAGTGGAATAGCCAGATTGTACTAATTAACATATTTATAATATTTTGTAGAGAACACTTAAAATTACACACAACTTTCAAAAATATGAGATGTTGCTATAAAATAGTCATCATGTTGTACAATAGATACCTTGAACTTGCTCCTCTTAACTGTAATTTTGTGTCTTTTGATCAGTATCTACCCACCTCCTCCATGTTCCATAAAGCACTTATGACCATCATTCTACTTTCTATGTCCGCAAGATCAACTTTTTTTAGATTCCACATTTTTTTTTTTTTTTTTTTTTTGGTAGAGACAGAGTCTCACTTTATCGCCCTTGGTAGATTGCCATGGTGTCACAGCTCATAGCAACCTCCAACTCCTGGGCTTAGTCAATTCTCTTGCCTCAGCCTCCCAAGCAGATGGAACTACAGGCACCAGCCACAACGCCCAGCTATTTTTTTGTTGTTGCAGTTTGGTCAGGGCCAGCTTTGAACCCTCCACCCTCGGTACACGGGGCAGGTGCCCTACTCGCTGAGCCATAGGTGCCGCCCATACATTCCACATAATCTAAAGTGAGATCAGTGTAGCCTGTCCTGTGCCACTCAACTTAATGTCCTCCAAGTTCATCTATATTGTTGCAGGTGACAGAATTTCTTCTTTTTAAGGCTGAATATTTATTTCAGTGTATATACCTGGGCACGTGTGGCCTGTTTTCTTTATTCCTTAATCCATTAATTGACTCTTAGTTGATTTCACATGTTGGTAATGTATACAATGTTACAAAGAGCCTGGAAGTACATTAAGCTTCTTAGCACATTGATTTCATTTCTTTTGAATTGCAGTATAATGTGGTTGTTCTGGTTTCAATTTTTTTGAGGAACTTCCATACTGTTTTCCATAAAGGTTGTATGCTGTGCACTAGATGACAGTCCCAGTAGTAATGTGTAAGGGTGCCTTTTCTCTGCATCCTTTCCAGTATCTGCTTTTCATCTTTCGGTAATAGACGTGATAATGGACATAAGTTGATATTTCATTGTGGGAAATTTGCATTTTCTTGGTGATTAATATTTTAAGCATCTTTTATACACCTCTTTGGAGAAATGTCTATCAGTCTTCATCTATTTTTAATTGGGCTATTTATTTCCTTGCGCTTGTGTTGTTGGAGTCACGTAATTTGCATATTGACCCCTTGGTGGAAGTATGGTTTATAAATATTTTCTTCCTTTCTTTAGGTTGCCTCTTCACTGTGTTAATTGTTTCCTTTGCTGTGCGAAAGCTTATTCATTTAATGTAATGCCATTTGTCTATTTTTGTTTCATTCTCTGTGCTTTGGGGCTCATAGCCAAAAATATCATTGTCCAAACCAATTTCAAAAGATTTTCACCGTACATCTTCTAGTCATGTACAATACCAGATTTTACATTTAACTCTTTAATCTATTTTGAGTTGATTTTTTTGTATGGTGCAAGGTTAGGTTGAACTTGTTTACCCCATTTCCCCAACATTCTTTACTACAGACTATCTTTTACCCATTGTGCGTTTTTGGCACCTTTGTTGAAAATCAACTGAGTATAAATGACTAGATTTCTCTCAGGGCACTCTTTCGTGATCTATTCTCTATCTCAGGGGTGTTCAACTCACAGTGACAGACCACATACGTCTCAGGATGGCTATGAATGCAACCCCAAACAAACTGTAAATGTACTAAAACATCATGAGCTTATTTTTGGTGATTTATTTATTTATTTATTTATTTATTTTTGTGGAACTGGATTGCATGATTCTTGAAAATGAACTCTGTAGATGACAATTTTCTGTCTCAATTTCACAATAATTAAGAAAGTGTAGTGAAGGCTATGTTAACCGGTTTGGTGAAAGTATTTCAAATTTTATATAAAACCAGCACAGTGTACCTCATAAATGCATTGATGTATTCAGCTCTGATTTAATAAAAAGAAAATGAGCATACTTACACCCATGGTATTTGTACACATGCTGGCTTCAGCTTTATGACAGTGTGAACTTGCAATATGTTATCACCTTCTAGGGCGAACAGTTAAATTGACAGCATCAGACATTACATGTGCCCATGAGACAGTGCTTATTAATAATATTTGATGATATCACTGCACTATTAGATGTTTCATGTTATTTATAAGTTGAGTAAGCATTCTTATTTGATTAGTCAGGGTGTTTCCGCACACTTTCCTCACTGAGGGGCCTCACACTTCATCTCTAGAGCTTTGTAGTCATCCTCACCCTTGCCCTGCATTGCATGCTGTGGTCTAAAACTTGCTTTCTATTTTCCTGTCCATTAATGTTCTTAATAAAAATTAAATATAATACAGTATCTTTTTTATCCCAGCTGGCTTCTGTAACATCTCAAAAAACAACAGAACCCCCCCCAAAAAAAATTATAGATAAAGGAAGATTGTTCAATAAAAGTACACAGATGACTACTTTTTTTGTTGAGGCAAATAGTAAGACAGTCTGCTTAACTAATACAAGTTTTCAAGTAGTATAATTTGAAAAGGCATTATATGCAATAACATGCAGCTAAATTCAATACATAAGAAAGATTATGTCATAGGATAACATAGCAGAACTAGAAAAAAGTCTGTCTTGTCAACAAAAAAATGTTTAAGTTACAACACAGATGTATTCCAATGTAAAAGTGAACTGTATGATAACATAGTTAATACTAAAATCACAACTAATATCTGGAAAGGATGATATATATAACTTGCCCTGAAAAAAAGGGGGATAGTTCTACAATTAGTTGATCTCTCCAGATTATAGCCAGGTGAATTAAAGAAACTGGAAAACCTGTCAAAGGAAGTTTGGAGCGCAGCATTGTTAATTTTAAATTTCAAGATTTTGTGATGGATGGCACCACCAAAGCTAGAAATGTGGCTCAGCTTGCCATTTTCATTAGCAATATTGATGATGAATGTGTCACTGAAGAAATGGCTTCTTTCGTACCTTTAAGTAAAGACACAATTAAATCAAGAAATTTATATAAAGCAGAAAACAAGTTTAAAGTGATTTTCATTGTCCATTGTAAACGTATCTGATACAGTTACTGATGGTGCCTGGGTGATGGTAGGTAACAGAAAGGGCCTTGTAAAGTCAATAGAATACAATGCAGTTGCCACCCAAATCTCATGTTTGATGAAGTATCTTTGCATAGACTAACAAGAAAATTTATGCACAAAGCTTTACAATGTGATAACGGCATGCAAATTGTAATTAAGACTGAATTTCATAAGGGCCAAGGGATTGAATCATCACCAGTTCTATAATGTCTTAAAGGTATTGATGCTGATTATGGTGACAGCATGTACTTTTCTTAAGTAAGACAGCTAAGTCAAAGTCAAATGTTGAAAAGATTTTATGACTTGCAACGTGTTATCAAGTCATTTATGGTATAAAAAACCAAATTTGTGCCAGACCTTGATGATAACTGACTTACACATTTAACATTTTTAGTTGATACAACTTAAATGTTAAACATGTGTTTTCAAGGTGAAAACCAACTTATCAACATTCTTCTTGAAACCGTGAATATCATTCCAAATGAAAATAAATTATTGCAAGCTCAAATTAAGGCAAACAATTTTATACATTTTAAAACATTGACTGTACATTGTCCTATGAATAGTAAGTGAAAAATATTCAGCCTTGCTTTTCAATTTGATACAAGAATTTGAAGACAGATTTCAAGTTTCTAGGAAAATAATCAATATTTTGGTGCATTTATGACTCATTTTCATTTGACCTATATATGTTAACTGCCGCTTTTCAAATAGAATGTTTAGAGCTGCAAATACTAAACTTTAATAAAGGTCCTGTCTTCCCAGAGACAAATATCTCTCACTTCACAATCATGCCTTCCTGGCATCATCACTTTTAGACTGAACCTATATTTGCGAAAAACTATTTTTAAGAATGAAGCACATTAGGAGTAAGTGGAGAACCAAAATATCTAAAGAGAACCTTGAGAACTCACTGAGAATTACAACTATTTCCATTGAAACAGAGGTTGATGCATTAGTTTCTCAAATACAATGTCAAGTATCCCACCAATTTTATGTTGGCCGCTTTTTTTTTTTTTTACTCTTACAATAAAAGGTATATTTTAAAAAACCAAAGATGTTCTGTTACTTAGGTACATTTTCTGTATTAGGCATCACAAAGTTGGGACCTTAGCAATGATTTTAAAAGACTCGGAATGGGCTGGATTATTATAAGAGGTTTTTGCTTATCTTTGGTAATAGATATCATAAAAATTATGCACAGACCTTTGTTTCTGCTCATTGACTTTTGTTAGTGTTTGTGCATTGAATATATGGCCCAAGTTTTCTTCCAGTGTGGCCCAGAGAAACCTAAAGATTGGATGCCCCAGGTCTATGTGTCTATTTTTAGGCCATTGCTATTCTGTTTTATTATTATAGCTTTGTAGTACATTAAAGTCTGGTACAATAAGGCTTCTGGATGTTTCTTTGTTTGTTTTTTCTTCTCAAGATTTATTATGTCTGTTTGGGATAATTTGTGGTTATATACAAATTTTAGGACTTTTTTCTTTTTCTGTGAAAAATGTAATTGGAATTTTGATATAGTGAATTCAAGCTGTAGCTAGCTTTGAGTAGGACAAATATCTTGATAATATTAATCTTTCTAATCCATAAACACTAATAATTTCAATTAAATTTCTAATTTTCCTTGTTATTTGTTCAGATTCCATTTAAATGTTTCTCTTGGTTATCTTGAAATTTGCTAAGCATCAAGGCAATCATTTAAAATTCTTTGTCAATAGGTCCATAAAGCTCCATTTCCTTAGGGTCTTTGACTTGTGTTTGCTTTAGTTGCGTTTGTCATGTCACAATTCTCTGATTGTTTTGCCTTTTTGTGGCCACGTATTGGTGTTTGTACACTTGCAGATACACGAAGGCATTACAGCCTTTGCTGATTGCAGATGCCTGGGAAATCCCTTTACTTATAAGACCATAAAGAAATTCTGTGCAGGCCATAGGGCACGTTCCACTTGTGGGCTTGCCCAGTCCTCAAGTGTGATGGTGCCTGGACCAGCAGGGAGGTGGGGAGGAGCCTGGCTCCATTCAGTATTATCTCTTATCAGATTCTTCTGGTCAAAGCAACTCATAAGATAGGACCAGAAAGAGAGGTTTCAGGAATAGATTTCACTTCCTGATAGAAGGTGATAAATATTTCAGTCATGTTTATAATCTACCACAAGTGTTCCAATTTTATTTTTTTGTAATTAAAAATATTTAGAATAGGTGGTGCTTGTGGCTCAAAGGAGTAAGACACCAGCACCATATGCGGGAGGTGGCAAGTTCAAACCCGGCCCCAGCGAAAAACTGCAAAAAGTAAAATAAAATAAAATAATAATTAGAATAGGTGTTCTACAGAGATGAAAATATTTTCAATTTTAATAAGCCTTGCACGCTGAAGCTATATAATTTAGGATATAGATTGTGCAATGTTTATAGATTATTGTTTTTGGCAACTAGGTACCGAGGACTATGTTTTGCATATTATCAGACTTTGGAAAAGGGCACTGTCTTTTATAAAATTGATTATCAGTTCTTTTCTCTAATTATTTTTTCCATTCTTTATTTCTTTCATCTAAACACTTGATACTTGAATGTCTTCTGATTGTATAGCATAAACTCTAGTTTTCTTTTTTGAAATTAAACAAATATTTTGCTACTTCTTTTTACACATTTCTTGAAATGTTTATCCATAGGTTCTTTTACTTTCAGAGGGAATCATGGTTTAAATAATAAACCAAGGATTTTTAAAACAATATTTTTAGTTTATATTCAGATAACAGGCTATGTAAATCAGGTAACTTTGTGTCTGTTGTGTACCAACAGTTATAAATGCTTTGCTTCTGGCATATTTCCAGAGTTATTATGAAAAAAAAATATGAACTGTATTACTTTATGTGTGGTATTTTCATTCTTGCAAAGATACCATTGGCAAAAAGATTTTGTTTATATGCTTAAACATGACAAAATATTGGTTGAGGTTTATAGACACAGTAGTCATGTTAAGTTTGCTATTCTATGAGCATATTTTATGTAATTTTTTCTTGAGATATATGTTTGCACAGGTACTATAATTATAGAAGGATATGGACCAAAGAAAGACTTAAGATTTATGGGCAAAATGGCAAATCATGACAAAAGAAAGGAGATAAGGAAAGGTGTGATGTAGAAAAGCAAAAAAAAAAGTTAGGTGTGAGTTTTATTTCCTCATATTTCACAGTTTTCTTTGCTTTCACCCTTTTCAGAATAGGCTGTGCAATAAAACAAACCCATTTTATCTCCAAATCTTCTAGCATGCTTTGAAAGTACCCATGGTTGGTTCAGCGTCCATTGCACAGTGGTTACAGCACCAGGCTGGTGGGGTCGAACCCGGCCCAGGCCAGCTTAACAATAATGACAACAACAACAAAATTGCTGGGCGCTGTGGCGGGCACTTGTAGTCCCAGCTACTTGGGAGGCTGAGGCAAAGAATTGCTTAAGCCCAAGAGTTGCAGGTTGCTGTGAGCTTTGACACCACTGCACTCTACCGAGTATGACATAATGAGACTCTGTCTCAAAAAAAAAAAAAGAAAAGAAAGTATCCATGGTTTAAATTGAGAATAAAAAGATACGTTGACTGATACGAGAGTTCAGACTCAGCCCCCTCCCACATTTATATATTAAGATGAGTTGAGTACCCCTCACTGATCCACATTTTCCTCAACAGTAAATTCAACAAGATAATAGTTGTTTATCAATATCCATGTAAAATTTTATCGAAAAATGAAAATTTGTAATTATGAGTACAATTTTCCAATAAATTGTAAGTGCTTTATTAGAGCACACTAAAATCTTTTTGTGAATTATAAGACCACCCTCTATACTGTGTCTAATATACATGAAAGGTTTTGTATTTGTTGTAAATATAATCTGCGTACTCCAAATTCTTGAAAAGTTATCAGGTGTTTTCTTTAAGCAAATGTGTGACATTGTTGAAGATTTCAGGGATACCAGTGAATTTCAATTGAATCTTTCTCATATTTATGTATTTTGTGACAAAATAAAGACATACAGAATTTATATGTGAAGTTGATTCAATAAAGGCAAAGTTATTGGCTACTAGTAATATTGCCAGGAAGAAAAAGTAAGTCTTTCTGAGTCACATAGTAATTATTTAGTAAACTTGTCTCATAATAGGGTGAAGAAACTGAAGCCAAGAGTTACAATGTAAAGAAATATTGAGAATACTTAGTGTTGACATAGATCTCTAATTTTAATATGATACCATGTGAACTTAGGAAACAGTGAACTAGAACTTCTATTTGGTGCATTTTTAATACCACATTTTAAGAATCAACTAATCATATTAGTTTTTTAGCTTAGGGTACCATAGTGTATCTTACCAAATATGTTACATACTTATATAAAGTAAATAAATATTGCTTCATATCCTCTCAAATATTGAGAAGACTGTAAAGTAAGCTAAACATAATGATAAAGAGATAAAATAATTAACCACTGATTTCAAGATGTATCTACCCTAATATTAGAATCAAGCAAATGTCAGTTGATTACAATTTATTAACATCAGTGTCTCTAGGACAAGAATCCCAAACTCATGTTTTTTTTGTTTTGTTTTGTTTTTTTCCTCTTAATTGTTTGGACCAAAATTACCTCCTTTCCTTTAACACACTAAAGCTTTCAAAATTCAGTTCTCTTTCTAACCTTATTAAAGTCCCAGTGCCCTAGCTATTTGCCCCCACACAAGGTCAACCTTTTCCATGAGATGTAGGATAGTGAAGTAACAGGTGCCTGTGTTTGTCACTGTGCTTCACTATCAGAATTTCAGCATAGAAGAGACATGAGAGATGTTTTTTCAGTGAAAAATTTACCTACACTATACAAATGTTTTTATATATGTACATCTGTGCGTGCAAAAGTTGTTTTAAATTATCTCTCGTATAATATCCTTGCCTTACTAAAAAATGATTTGCCAGCCACCAATCATAATTAGAAAGAAATCAAAACCTCTTTTCATGGTCAACTTGTGTCCATGTTATATGTCTCTGCCTCCCTATAAAGATGTTTATCATTTCCTTCCCCCCCCCTTTCTTCTTTAATTTTATAAAAACATGGTTTTAAAATCTCAAGCCACTATCCTACTTGGAAATATTTCCTCTAAGCCTGAAATGCTCTAATATTTTCATAGCTGATTGTTCAGGATTCACCTCTCAGCTTAAAAGCTGAGATCCTAAGAGAAGCCATTCAGAGCCCTTATCTGAAAGTCGATATCAGAACATTCTCCAGTCACTCTCTTGGCCACTGCTTCAGTTTTCCTCGTGAGTAATGATTTTCATGTTCTACAATGATCTTACTTATTTTCTGTTATTTAGTGTCTTTTTCTACCAATGACAATGTAAGTGTTTTTGAAGGCAAATCTCTTATTCATTTGCTATGAAGAAAATGCTCAATGAATGTGCGTGTGTGTGTGTTGAATCAATAACAAAGGAATATGCATGTGCTGGGCTGAGAAGGCATTAGAGGACTCTGGCTCCTTCATTCACACTTGCTTCTTAAAAAAGGAATGGGTGTTTTTTCTCCCAGAGTCCCTCCAAGTCAGGGTTGCATCCCTATGTTTGTTGGAAGAATGTTTATTATCACTGTCCTAAGGGAATCGTTTTAATCTCCCTTTATCCTGAACATGTTTAGATAGCTACTGTGCTACTCATAGAAAAAATGATAGAGAAAACTGCCTACCCCAACACTTGGTTTATTGCCTTCCAAGTCAGTTATATTTTTCATTTTAAATCTGAGAGATAATCAATACACTGGGATATATTCCAGGTATGTTTTTAAGACAGCAAACTATAAATGCCATATGACCTGAACTTGAAATAAAATAAAGAGTGTGTGTGTGTGTGTAGAGGAATGGTCAGTGTATTTCAGTCATATCCCTGAGAAAAGCCAGAAAGATGATTTTTAAAGCTGAGAATGTGGATAGTTTTTCAGTAGGAGCATTCTAAACTATAGGTAGTTTCTGTCTGTTCTTTGAATAGTCTTATCAAATATTATTCACTATTTTTGCAGTAATTTTATTTTACCCTTTTACCCTGGATTTTTCCACTGGGCTTGAGCTTGCCTACTACAAGGGAATAATTTTGAACAGAAATACAGTAAATTACTATAAGATATATGTCAAAGTTGTTTTGAAAAAAGATACTTTTTTTATTCAGGTAATAATTTATACAGTGAGAGAACTGGATTAATTTTCTACAGGAAATATGAAGTTATTTATTCTCAGACATTTCACAAATAATGAAATTTATTTAAAAAAACATTTATTATATAATGTACTACACTTATCAAACTCCCTAGACGTTTTATGAATTATTGTCTGTTCTTCCCTTTATGCATTCCTTGTCTAATGTATGTTTATTATGAAATTACTAAATACCAGGTAACAGGTACACACTTCCAGCGATGGCTAAAGTCCCCAGCCTTGCACCAGTTCCTTTTCACCAGTTTCCTTTTCAGCTGGCTGTTAACAGCATTCATTAAATCCCAGGCATTGTTTTGTAGAGTTTTACCTGTGATCTGGACAATGTTATTAATATCATTTCCCATTTTAAAGACAAGAATACTAAGCCTCAGAGCATGTTGAGCACTGCCTCAAATCACCAAGATAGTAAGTGCTAAAATGTACACATCTATGATTTAATGATAAAGATAACAAAAAATAAATAAATAAACAAATAAAAGAGATATAAAAAAAATGAATTCATGATTGCGAATCCGATAGTTGGCCTATGCCCACGTGTTTAGCTGACATGCTGTTCTGTCCTTTCATCCTGGACTCTTCCAGAGCTAAGTTTACCCTGTTCTTTTGCTTTCTTAGATTTTTAATTAAATTTAATATTTTTATGTTTTTAATTATAAAAATAACAACTTACAGTAAATTTCAAACATGGAGAAAACACCCATATTGACATCAAGTTAAAACTGTTACTTTCTCTTTTCCCATGTAAACAGTTGTCATCATAGGTCATCAGGAAGTCTATGTCCTGATTTCCCCACATGCATTTTATTATATTTTTTCATAATGTTACATAGAATTCATAATTATTATTTTTTAGAGACTGCATATATTATTGATATATTATTATACATTTAACACCCTCATTGATGGATTTTTTTATTCCTTTGAAGAGGGAAAGAACATATGATTTTATCACATAAAAAGAGCACTTTGGACTTTTGATTCAAATTAAATTAAACATATAAAGGTATTTGACATATTTATGATATATGATAGCTACTCTTTCATGCACTGTGATCTGTCTTTAAAAATGTACTGTAACTATTGTACCATTCAGCTGTCACTGTAATAGGCTTAAAGGATGCTGGAAAGGCAGGAATAGTCTGTTCAGTTTTACAAGCTCCTGATCCAGTAGGGGGCGACAGAAATCCAAACCAATGTAAAAATATGAGACTAGAGTTAGACTGTATAATATAGTGCCTAGTCTAGTAATGTGCTGGTGAATATGGATAGGTCAAAAACGGCTAGTGGGCAAACTGGCATTTACACAGAGGAGGGTAGTAAACTAAGAAGAAAAATATGAACTATATGTTTACAATATAGTTATAATTATTTTAAAATATGTTAACAGATAAAAATGTCTTGAACAATAGTTTAAGCATACTATACCTTGAATATGATGATAAATTTGTATTCATTATACTTGAAAAGATTCCTTTGGAAATGCAACTTTAAAAAAATCTATAAATGGAAGCACAAAATTTTAATTTTTCTACATGATAATATTATTTCATTTATTCTCTTCCTGTTTTATAATTCCTGTATAAAAACAAAACCACCCAAAATCTTAATTTTCTAATTTATCTTAAACACTAGATAAAAACAATATGCCTAATATTATTATGTTCAACATTCAGAAAGAGCACTGTTGCTGATTACTCAAATACAGATTTTTCCAATATTTTACAAAGTTACCTAGAGACGGGCAAGAAACTATTGAACTAACTGCATATCATCTAAGACAATATCAAATATAAACTTTCAAACACTTATCAATCATAATTTGAGCAAATCAATTAAAAGTAAACATGGAGTTGACAGTTCGACAACATTTCTAGTTTTCAGATTTGCTCCAATTCAGGATCAAACATTATTAACTTGATTACAAATTCACTCTGAATACTCGGCACATGGTCTTCTTTGGAAAGAGAAAAAGAAAACCACAGTCCTAAATTGTAAGAATCTATTGGAAGAAAAAGAAAAGATTGCTAAAATGAAATATGCACCTCCCGCAGAGAGTTCTAGGAAATAAAGAAAAACTTCAGCGTGTGCAGGAGGTTGCTATAAGACTACAGATTCAATTTCTTTTTCTTCAGCTAACACCTAAACAAACTTGACCAGAAATTCATTTTAAACATATCGTTTTATAGCACTATACAAATGTTTTGAAAGGCTGTCTGTTTTTCAATAAATAACATTCCGTAGACTATTCAGATTGCTAAATTTCATAGAAACTTCTTTTGTGTACCTACAATATAGGTTGATATTACAGTTTCTTAGTCACCATTCTCAGGGAATGAAAACCATTTATTAAATGCAATTTTAACACTTTGATTTATAAAGCAGCTGGAAATGGTAATCTGTAATAAATTAATTTATTATGAATTATGAAATTATTAATACACCTTGACTTAAGCATCTGTGGTTCACAAAAATTACACAGAATTATTTGCTGGTGCCATTTTCCCTTTCTACTTTTCCTAGCTACACTTCATCAATGAGGCCTGCATATCTTTGTCATTACACAGGGAATAGGGTCTCTGCCAAAACATATGGCTTAGGGATTAAAAGGTAAACTACAGGAGTATTTATGACTACACTGTCCAACAGACAGAAATTCTAAAATTGTTTAATGTTCAAGATTTAGTATCCACATTGCTAGTGAAATATGAAGCCAGAATTTAAAACCATACATTTAGAATTCAACATCTCCAAGCTCATTTTTTCTCATCTTCAAAACTGGAAAAATAAACCAAAATAAACCTCTCTAAATTACTCTATTGAGTTTCAAATGTAACAGTGGAAAACATTTGTATTTTGTGAACATCTACACATTTGTAAGTCTATTCTTTTAGATGTGGCTGATTACCTATATGGGATGTCTATTAAAGCATCCCAAACTGGGCTAAGAAGAGGTCAACAGAGAAGTTTCACTGTGGGATAGCACCAACACAATTCCAGCAGTTGTCAAGATGGGAAGAATGATTTACTATATCCCTACCTGTTCAAACTCTCATCTTAAAAGATTTCTCCTGAATCATTTACTAGGGAGATAAGTCCCCTAAAGGAGTGGGGAGTAGAATAAAAAGTTCCTTAGGCACTAAGTTCAATCAGAAAAAAATCAAGATTTCAGGACAAATCTGACAAACCAATTAATGGTGTGATAGCTCATGTCATGGCTTAAAACAAAAGATTACTGGAAGTGCTGGAGTTACTGTACAGTTCATCTCTGTCTTACTCAAGTGTTCACACCTTAATCAAATTGGCCTGAGCATCTCAAACAAGGATAACTTCAAGTCTTAGAATTATTCTCCCTCCTTCCCTAATACACGCCCCAAGTTTAGACCCAGATCAGCTAAGATTCTTTTAGATCCAAATTCAATATAGGACATAGAAGATACCTTTTATGATACCACCTATAGTTGGCATTTGAGACAGCTTAATACATGTCACCCTGTTTCCCACAAAATTCAAAGCCAGTTGAGTTACATTAATGATTCAGAGGAAATTAAATGCAAATGGCAGTTTTATTATGGAGAAACATAGGATCAAGCATTTTGTCAATATGTGTCATGAAGAGGCTTCATGACACAGAAATGAGATGATACATACCTGGTTATAGGTAGCCATGGACAATTAATTCTTTTCTAAATCAATGGCCACAAAGTGTGTGCTCTGTACAGGCAGCCACAGTCCAGAGAAAGGAAGGAAATGGGTTAAACTATGCACGTCTGGGTCCAGATCTCAAGTTACCAATAAGATAATTCATAATCCTTAAGATTGAAATGACCAAGAGGACTGAGACCAATAAGACAAAGTAGCACTTCATGTCTCTTCATGAAGAAAACATAAAATCAGGAGAATGGAGCCCCACAGAGATACTAAACTAAGATTCACTGCCCCCAAAACTTCTGTTTTAACTTATTCAAGGGGCCAACTCTAAATTAAGATTCTGATAATCTCCTTGAATTGTGCCCAAACTCCTTTCCAAACTGAGGATCAAGCAAAGGACTATTTTGAATGTGAGTGGGAAATAAACTCAACCAGACAGTATGAATTATTTTATAATCATTTATAAAATAATTGTTTTGCTGAAGACAGAGTCCAATCATGGTGTCTGCATGGGAAATGACAGAGATCACAGGTGACATTACCTGAATATTTCATCAATCAAGATAATTTGTTATGTTTCCCAGGAGTTTCATCTCCAACATGAAATATATATGTCACATTATTTTATGTTTTAATTCTTACGTCTTCGATATGGGATCATTAGTCTCTATATGCTCTGCTTACGTAGCTTGAGAGAAAAAGTGGTAGCAATATTCAGGAAGTGTCAGAGGAAAATATAGAATCACTTGTAAAACTTATCTCACCATTTTTTCACCTCTTTACAAAAGGAAAGTTATCAAAAATTTTATTTCTCAAAAAAAAGTCATTGCTTCTGTAACTCTTCATTATTTTATGGTAAATATTAAATATGATTCACGGAGTTAGCGGATAAAATCTGTTTATAACAATGCTTAGAAATTTGTGTTCTTAGCTTTGATTGCTCTTGTATATGTTATTCACTTTATTAAAAAATGGCAGGTGGATCATATCCACTTTGTGAAGATATATTTCCCAAAACCCAGAAAACACAAATTACCCAATCAATTGCATCTGCTGAAACAGAATTTGTATTTGTAATAACATGTAAACCAGAAGGAGTGTCAAATTTCGACCATTTCAGTAAAATCCTCTTATACAGACGCAATCTAAAGCTTAAGGCCTTGGTATTAACTTATAATCAGTTCATTAACGTATTATTAATTTCCTTATGCATCACTTCCAAAATATTTTAGTTCTCTTCGATGGTGCAGAACACAAAAATTTCTGCAAAACAATTCTGAAAGAACCAATCTGCTGGCTTTAGACTTTCACTGAAGGTGAAAATTGTAATACACTGAAAGCGTCTCAAAAAATATAAGTATTTTTGCTTCATTTCCAGCTATGTTGATTCATTAGCTATGCAAAGGTGGCCAGAAACCTTCACGTTTTGTCCAACACCACATACGGGTCACTGGTCTTGCTTGGGGAACCCTGCTATAAAAACCGCTAACATAACTTCTCTGCTGAGGAACAGATTTTACCCAAAGAATGCTTGTTTTGCTCCTTCTTGAAATGCAAATCACATTGGCAATGTTTAGTTTGCCAAATGGCCTTTTCTAATTACTCATCGCCACTCCCCATCACATCTTCTGTTTAGTTTCTTCAGAGGACTTGTCAATTACAGCATTCTTTTTGCAGTCATCATGCTTAGGGTTAAATCCCATCTCCATGTCCTTAACTATACCTGGCATCTCTGAGATCAATAAATTTTTTTTGCTGAATAATCAAAATAAATTACCAAAGTCTAATTAGAAAATCTACGCATTGGACAAGAACCAGATTTATGCTTTTGACAAACACTTTCCTTATACAAATACCACACTAACATAAGTGAAATTCCAAACTAGGGGCAGAAAGTCTTCACTGATAAATTATCACTACTCAAAAGTGGTTTTTAATTTTCTTAAAAATTTCTTCAAGTTTAGGGTCGGCACCCATAGGTCAGTGGTATGGCGCCAGCCACGTACACCGTACCTGGCAGGTTCGAAGCTGACCAGGCCTGCTAGAACAAAAATGACAACTACAACAAAAAAATAGCCAGGCATTGTGGCAGGTGCCTGTAGTCTCAGCCACTTGGGAGGCTGAGGCAAGAGAATCACTTAAACCCAAGTGTTTGAGATTGCTGTGAGTTGTGACGCTATGACACTCTACCAAGGGTGACATAGTGAGATTCTGTGTCAATAAGCAAACAAAAATAAAAATAATTTCTTCAGGTTTTAATTATGATAATTAGGCATCATAATTATTTTATGTTATACACTTACCATTTTATAGTTTGGAGAAGATGCTGTCAGTACCACACTCGGAGCCTACAGGATTTTCCATATTCTCTCCCCAACTTCGAACTGCCTCTGCCATCTTGTATACCTGTGTATCTGCCATGTAAATCCCAAGAATTTATGAAATACTCCACCTCACTTGTCCCTCGTGTAGGAAAATTTTAGAATGGGCTTTACATAATTCTACAGGTTTAGAGCACTGCGTCTCATTGAAGAAGCTTCATTGGCCTCATTTTTCCCAATATCACTTCCCTCTACTTCTGATGTTTCTCCCAAATCAATTTTTGCCCTGGAAACTTGTCTCCGAGTGGACTTCTAAAGAAATCCAGAATTAAGACATATTTTTGTATTGTCTCATATTTCTTTAATATAGCGACACACATTAGAGCTCCAACAAGTATTTGTTGAATGAATGAACAAACTATGCCGTTGTTGTCCACTTTCAAAATTTCTTTTGAATCTTTTCCCATATCCTTCCTGTTTCAATTATAAATGCTGACTCATTTTCACCTGTCTCTACAGCTGTATCAGTCTCTTATCCTTCTTGAGATTTTTATGATAATTTATGAGTAATGATTGACAGCTTTCAACATTATGACTTCCTGGAATACCTGTGCCTTCATTACCATTTTTTTTAAATTTTCATATTTGCCCATACTGGCACATACATTTAATAACAATTTGATAGCATGTAGCATACACTTCCACGTAATAACAATCTGAAAAAGGAAAATAAATGAATAAGAAAATGGGATTGTTTTTCTATTCTAGTTTCTTCTTGATTGCTACATCCATGTTGAGGTCTGCTCTTGGTTTCATGGTTCAATGAATCAACCAAACAAGTCACTTGCTTACTTTATTCTTAATATCTTTGCACAAAGCAGCTTTGAATAAATAGTGTAGAATAAATGTTTGACATATGAAGAATTTCATTTTCCCCTTCCATGGACCATTCTTCATTTGAGATTTCTCTTCCATGAATTATTCTTGGTCCCCACTTCTCACCTCCAATTGTGACCATCCTTTTGATTAGAACCTCACCTTTCATTTGTGTGTATATGTGTATATGTATATATATTTATCAGAACAAGACAAAATCCACCATAGTTATTAAGGGTGATTGGCTAAATTGTTTGGTAGTAACTGACAACAATTTAAAACTCCTCTTGTACTAACTAATATTTGAAGTATCATGAAATTCCTGAGTGAATTAACAGGAAGAGCTGATTACTGACATTGTTGTTGATTTGCAATTTCATCAAATTATGCAAAATTGATGCTGAAAAGTCCTTTAAATCACATAATGAAAGTAGATACCTGATCTACAGCATGTCCAAGAAGTCACAATACACAAGAAGAATGAGAAGTTGTAGCTAAATGTACTTTTATTTACAAAATTTTCAAATATTTACAAAATATTCTGTACCTGTTGACCACCTCTTTCTTTCTACACACACACAAATGAAATCTTCCCTCCCACTCCTGGTGAACATGTTCCAAAGTATCTGCTGTTACACAAATACTTTTACCCTATGTATGATAACTTTTAGGACACCCTGTGTTTTGAAATCAGTCATTCTCTTCCCGTTTAAAATATATCTCTGATTGTCCCCTCACTTTACCAACATTTCAAATCTCTCAGGTCTCCTCTGAATTCTTATCTGAAGTGTCCTGAGATAATAATCTCCTGGATTATAATAGATAATCTGGATATCTATTGTACACTGTCCTCGTATGTATCCAAATACCTTTGTTTTTATTTAGCATTGCCTATCTATATTTCATATGACTGATATGAAGGATACAGTATATAAAACCATAGAGGTTGCAGACTTTTTTATATTAATCACAAAACACTACAACTAATCTTCTGCAATTAGCAATGTGCAGAGAAGTCAATTCTTAACATTTGCTAGTGGATAACAATCATGAAGACAGCTCAATTATCAGAAGAGTTGACCAGCCTGCTGTGAATATTTACTAGTGAAAATAAGCTCCAAGCATGTACGGTCCTTCACATTGGATCGTACATCATTTATCTCCACCAACACGTCATACCCCTCTATAACATAAAAAGTAAAAGTAAGCAAATAAGGTTGTTTGTAAATATTTGAGAACAACATGCTTGGATTAACGTCCGTGAAAAATGTTTATCAGTGTCTCTTGCAACTTCAATGTGTTTTGTTTTTTTCTTTTTTTCAGAGACAGAGTCTCACTATGTTGCCCTCAATAAAGTACTGAGGCATCACAGCTCACAGCTCACAGCAACCTCGAACTCTTGGGCTTAAGCGATTCTCTTGCCTCAGCCTCCCAAGTAGCTGGGACTGCAGGCACCCACCACAGCACCCGGATATTTTTTTGTTGTAGTTGTCATTGTTGAGTGGCAGGCCTAGGGCTAGATTTGAACACACCAGCTCTGGTGTATCTGGCCAGCGCCCTAGCCGCTGAGCTATTGGCACTGAACCAACTCCAATGTGTCTTAAAAATGTATGTAATAGTCTCCTTTTAGGAATATTAGTAAATATGTATATATGTGCATGTGTGTGTGTATACATAAATACATTTACTTATTTTCACCTCTACACACGCACAGAAAACCACATAAATACAGAAAAAATGATATATATATATATTTATAAACCATCTATAAAACTTCCCTTTATCATATGGAAAGTGTTATAGTAGCTATCCCCTTTTTAAAACCCATTCTGCATCTGAGAAAGACTGCATTACGTATAGCCTAATTTAGGATCCTAAGGGAGTATTGATCTTTTTTTTTGAAATATGACTATTATTCCATAATTTATTACCTGTAGGTGCAGATCATTTTCTCCAACTGTCCAGTGAAGGAGGAAGGAAAGTGAGTATTGGTGGGGGGAGGCGGATAGCAGGAGCTCGTAAAACAAAATATTGAATTTCTTACCCTTTTCGTTCCAAGACAGAGACGTGAAAGCACAATTTAACCATGTCTACCAAATGGAAAGCACATCGGAAGAGCCCCTTAACCCTCTGTAGCTCTATTTGTTCAAGCTGATATAATGTGACTTTTAAAAATTGTTTTACGCTTTGTTGGAAATAGATATTCTGCAAAGAAGGAGTTTGTTGTGCTTTGGAAAGCACCTTACTATCAAGCATATCCCCAGGGTACACACAAGTACGCTATGGTAAAGGGAAGAATTTTGTGTGTCAGGCATTTGTAAAGTTTCTTAGATGACTCTTGCGAAGAGTCTGATTTATATCAGATTATGCTGTAAACAAACAGAGCAGGGCTATCACATATTCCCAAATAGGCTTAGGATCAACACAAGAAAACTTGGTCAGCATCTGCCTGCAGTGCCGTGATTTCTAGTCCCTCACCCTCTGGTGTTTCCAATCCTCATGTCTTAGGAATTCATTGTCCAATTACAGCTATCTAATGGCCCTGGAGACTCCCTTCCTGAGTTTACTTTAATTACTCCTCACTTCCTACATCAAACTTCATCCTTCGTTTTCTGCCTTTCAACAACTGTTCGGGAATGGTTATGGAATGATGTGGAATGATGAGGCAGTTGAAGGCTGAAGAAGAGCACTTTATCAGGAGTTCCCAATGCCTTGGGTAAACAGGATCAACTGATGGAAGGGTTCTGAGCCATCCTGGGCAAGGCTAGCAGAGGATAGAGACCCCACATCCTTCAGCCTATTTGTTTTCAATTATTTGTAGCCCTTCTATGTTGCCTCTTTTTCTCCCGATCTCTATCCCAACAGTTTCATGAAAGAAAGTAAAAATTTACAGACGCCATCATCATTATATAACTTTGCATTTATGTACATATTGCATCTTATGTCGTGACTCCAGCACTCAGTCTCATTTAAGATATACCGTCTTGGGCGAGAAGGCATCTGTATTAGCCAAGGAAAAAGATGCAGAAGGAGTATCTTAAAGCACAAATGTCCGCTCCCCTTTGAAGAACATTTCTACATGTAAGATTTGACAAGGTAACCAGGTCCATGGTGAGAATACACGAAGATCTTAGAACTGAACGCTGTGGTTCAAGGTTACTCAAAAGGTGGGAGGAGGAAAGCAAGGTATAAAGCAGACTAGGAAAGAAGAGTGGGGAGTTATGAAGTTTGGAGACCAGGGAAAACACTGAGATGCACAAGTAAGAACAATCCAGGGCCTTCTTAGTTCTAATTTTGTGTGTTGTTTGTAAGTAGCATGACCTTGAACAGGTAACTTACTACTCAGTACCTGTATCCTTGAAATTAAACTGGGTGAAATTACCTATTACATAGGATTATTAGGAAGGCTTAATATACTAAAATACATAAAATTATAAGAATAGCTTCTAGCATTTTATATTATATTTTTATACTATTGCCTTCAAAAACATTTCAAAATTAGGACTTATCAATGATCATTTCCTTGACTTCCATTAACTTTTATTATTGCCTCATTTTCTTTATTTCCTGTGCATGTATTCATTTCAGAATCTCAAGCATAGGCTCTGCGCCTGGAGCTCAGTGGTTAGGGGCCAGCTACATACACCGGCACTGGTGGTTTTGAACCCAGCCCAGACCAGCTAAACAATGACAACAACAACAACAACAAACTACACGAGCGTGGTGGCGGGCACCTGGAGTCCCAACTACTTGGGAGGCTGAGGCAAGAGAAACGCTTAAGCCCAAGATTTTGAAGTTGCTGTGGGTTGTGACACCAAGGCACTCTACCAGGGCAAATAGTGACACTGTGACTTAAAAAAAAAAAAAAAAAAAAAGAATCTCAAGCATAAATATTATAAGTTTGCTATTAGTTTATAGGGTTAATAAAAACATGCATTCTATGGAGTTAACTCAGCTAACAAAAGATAAATGCAATTTTTCTTTTCTTTTCTTTTTTTTTTTTTTTTTTGGTTGAAGCCAAAAAAGTGAGCCATTTTGAACTTTAAGAAATGTAAGTTCTAGAATATTCTAATATAGCATCAAGATATGATACAAACAGTGCTGTGTAGGCTCTAAATTCTGAAGCTACTTTTAGTAAATACTAATGATTTCTCTCACAATAATTTGGTGTTCTTTTTCCCTAGAATGTGGCCAAGGATAGGGAATTTATCAAGAGTGAGCTACAGTGTATTTTTGTGAAAAATGTGTTTTTGTGAAATTCAGCAATAATGGATTGTGAGCTACATCCATTACCACTGATTGAATATTTCTTCTGCCCTTTGATTGTGATTGTGGGGGATGGGAGATAAGAGACAATAAAATTCAAATCGTGTAGAAATGCAATGCACTTGGTCACAATATTCCAACTGAGTAGTTCAGAAAACAGATTATCATACAGCAAATCACTGGTATGTTCACCCTGGATAAAAAGCTCTGCCTTTTGTTATCTTGGCAATTACACTAGCCCTCCAGACCTTGAAGGAGATATGTGCCTACTATTCTGCCCCTAAAGACATGTATCAGATAAATTGATTTAAAATTGCATGCATCTAGAATCAATTGTGGTATTTTCAATAATACCTAGGATTGTGCAGCAGTTTCAAAAAGAACTTAGCTATCAGAAGAAACACAGTCTTTATAAAATAGAAAAAGAAAGAAGTAAAAAAGAATACTAAATGCATATGGCTAGCATTCATTTTATTTTATTAGAAAATACTAACAAAATTCTGTTTTCCAAACAATGGAAGCACAAAATCAAGACCACGAGAGAAATGTTTACTATCCATTCTGATTATCACTTTATTTAACATGAATGCAGATTAAAAATACCTTAACTAAGAGAAAATTTGCAGTTTTATGCTGTACCATTATTTAACTTTTGAAGATAAAAAATATGTTTTAAAATATTTTGAATTAGGGGCGACGCCTATGGCTCAGCAAGTAGGGCGTCAGTGCTGTATCCCAAGGGTGGCAGATTCGAACCCAGCCAAACAAAAAAATAGCTAGGCGTCATGGCGGGCGCCTGTAGTCCCAGCTACTTGGGAGGCTGAGGCAAGAGATTTGCCTAAGCTCAAGGGCTGGAGGTTGCTGTGAGCTGTGATGCTACAGCACTCTACCAAGGGTGACAAGGTGAGACTCTGTCTCTAAAAATATATATATTTTTAATTAAATAACTACATTTTTATTGATATTCTTTTAGCACAGAGTTTGATATTATTTTGCTTGTTTTATTTTACATCAGCTGTTCATATGAAGAACAGCTTCATATGAAGTTTACACCATATATTTCAAATACATTCTTGATTGACAACTACAAGGGAAGGAACAAATGGTCACTTAACTGGAAATTGCATGAAAACAGATCACCGTTCTCATCTAAAGATGATCGGAAGAGCTGAACATGAGTTGCTCTGTTTTAATATTGTTACACTGATAGCATATTTAGAATGTTTATTTAATCTAAGATAACAAGAAAGTCTGCATTCATGGCCCTTATATAATTTTCACTTTGATTTAATGTAAAATTTTAAAATTATATTTTCTACAATATAACATTTTTTATTATCAAACATCTGTATTACTTATTAGATAAGACACATAAGACATGGATAAGATTTTATTTGTAAGAATAAAATTTCACTACTCAAAGCACAAATCCTATAACGTATCCATTGAAGCTGTGTTTGCTATTGTTTAAAACACTCTAACATGTATGACACTCTGGGTTACCATCACAGCCTGCAGTTGTATACTGCCTAGTATTTAAGCATTTATTTTTCTATCTTCATTTTAGCTTTTTAATTATATTCAATGATAATTTTACTGCATTTTGATCAATAAAGCTTTTGGGAACCTTAAATAAATGTTAAAATAAATGATTAGAATGCTATAATTAAAGACATAAATAAAATCTTTTTGACAAATATTTTATCCTCAAGGCATACTTTGTTATTCCTATATTAAGACAAATGATTCTTATTTTATTTTATTTTTTTAGTAGTCCCAGCTACTTGGGAGGCTGAAGCAAGAGAATTGCCTAAGCCCAGGAGTTGGAGGTTGCTGTGAGCTGTGTGACACCACAGCACTCTACCAAGGGCGATAAAATGAGACTCTGTCTATACAAAAAAAAAAAAAAAAAAATCTAAAAAAAGACAAATAATTCTGATAGTTAACTATAGCCTCTGATATTTAATAACATAGCACACAGCACACATAAACACACCTATTCAGACACTCACAAAATAACAAAAACAGATACTTGGCATCATTAAATTCTCCTTCTTAAAAAGGAAATGTATCTAATAAATATACTATTATTCATAAACAAGATTATAGTTGACTTTTTCTCAATCCTCCACAAATACAAAGTATTAGAGAAGTAGACCAGCATTGTCATCAAATTAAATATGGTATGACTTTAAGTTTCAATGTCTTAGTTCTTCAAAATTTTTATATTAGCAAAACGGAAAATTAGAAGGATTTCCACAATTTTTTACTCCAGAAATCAAACATTGTAAAAGATGAGTTCAGTTTTTAAACATATAGTATAAATGAGATTAGATTCATACACTAAGTGGAAATAATTGACAAGGGAGCCTTGGCCTTGAGAAGCCTTATCCATCTCACCTGTGATGTCCATCTCAGGGCCTCTTCAGGCTCTTAGTATGAATGCCACTTCCTTAGAGAGGCCTTCCCAGATTATCTTTTGAAAATCTATTTTCCTCAATCTCTATTCACATCACCCACTTTATTTTTCTCCACTTGAGTTATAATTTGTGGTAAGGATATGACATACTTTTGTTGCCTCTGTTCTTTTATTATGTACGCTCCATCCAGAAGTAACTGGGTCTTCATCTCATTCTCTGTGGTGTCTCCAGGGATGACAACCATTCTCGATATTCAAAAATTCAGTAGTTGTAGTCTACATATTGTTTTAAGTGAACAAATCATTTAAAAAGATTTAATTTAGAAATTCCATTACAGAAAATCGTATATTCATTGAAGGAGCTCTTTCAGTGCATTTGGTGATGTTATGTATTATTTATATGAACATACAAAAGAAAAGAGAAGACAAACAAGTTGGTTAAGGTATTCTTAATCTCTGCATTCAGAGTTCAACCACTCTAAATCTTTTTCTTTTCTCTATTTTTTCTCAGAATGATTGATGTCCATGATCAACCCACCTACCAATAAGGTGGTCAATCTTTCTTTTCACATTTTCTTGCACTCTGATTTATTCTGTAAGTCTCAATGCTAAAATTTATCTATTTTACTGGGAAGCATCAATTTGTAAGCCACTCAAACTACATCAAGGACCTATATTAAGTTTGGAATGCTGTTTAGTTTGTTGCCTGAAACATCAAAAAGTTGTGTATTGCAGGGAGACCGTATTCTTGACAAGGGAAAACACCCCCAGAAAAGAGAAAAAAACAGAGAAATAAGCTGAGTAAGGCAGAAAAAAAAACAGTTTAGTTAGCTTACTTTCAAACTAACATTTAAATTACCTGTCAGAGCACTTTCTGTTTTTACTGGAGGCCTGGCCTGTGAAGGATACAGCTTGCAAACACCCTGGTCTATAAACACTCTGAAGAACAATGGCCATAGCAGAAGCTGCCTGCAAGGCCTGGGAAGAAATGTTAACCAGGCCAACCTCTGTCCAGTCAACAGTCAACACCCTTCCAGAAGCAAATACCCATTGTGTGGATTTGTATAATGCCCAGGGCAGAGATCCAGGGAACAGCTCAAGCTTTGAGATATGGGCAGAAGGGCTTGTACCCTAACAACAGAGACAAACACCTCCGGGTGGAGATAAGGGGTAAATTCCTCTTTCCAACAATTCTTCAGAGATCAGATGCCACCGCATTTGCTCCACAGAGAAATTAGAGGGGTCTAACCTCCCCTAAGGAGTCTGTGTGTGACCACAGATGGGAGACTTCCTCCCAACAAGACTCAGGTTCTGGATTTCTCAAGCCTGCCCAGGCCTTAAAGTAAATGATTGTAGGTAGAATAAGAACTAACATGCTTACTCAGACATACTGCTGATGTTTTTACTCCCTTCCTCAGCTTACCCTTTCACCTAATAACAAAATAACTTTTTTTTTTTTTTTGGTCATTTAATGTTTTATAAGCCTAACAAAAACATGCTTTGTGGAAAAGAATTCTTTTTTTTTCTTTTTTTAATTTAATTTTATTTTATTTTATTATCTTTATCATTAATCATAGCTATGCACAATAGTGCACATTGTACCCCCTGATTGCACTATTGTAAACAAAATAACTTTTTTTTTAAGTTTTTTTTTCCTTTTTTTTTATTGTTGGGGATTCATTGAGGGTACAAGAAACCATGTTACAATGGTTGCATTTGTTGGGTAAAGTCCCTCTTACAATCGTGTTTTGCCCCCAAAAGGTGTGACACACACCAAGGCCCCAAGACCCCACCCCCCTCGCTCCTTCCCTCTCTCTGCTCTTCCTTTCCCCACCCCTCCCTCATTCTTTCTCTCTCTGCTCTCCCCTTCCCTCACCACCACCATGTCAATAATTGTCATTAATTGTCCTCATATCAAACTTGAGTACATGAGATTCATGCTTCTCAATTCTTGAGATGCTTTACTAAGAATAATGTGTTCCACTTCCATCCAGGTTAATACAAAGGCTGTAAAGTCTCCATTTTTTTTTTTTTTTTCAAATGTAAAGACTTTTATTATTAATATGTTGGTGAAATTCAGTTTTCTCA
>CAUYRH010061337.1:0-96410 GCA_963574655.1 Perodicticus potto | reverse complement strand
GCAATATTAGTAATAATAATGCCAAGAAAGTAACATTCACATTGTCAAATAAGACATTATAGAGTGCTTTGACTCTGAGGCTCAGTATGAAGTCATCAGTATACACCGTATTCTACTGATCTTCTCAACCAGACTAAATGTGGAAGAGGTGTGTGTACGGAAAGTGTGACTAAAGAGGTGTGTGTACAGAAAGTGTGACTACCGAGTGGTCGGGTCCCTTGGAGTTCGGCCATTATGAGCTCCAATCTCAACTCCAGCCTCTCTCTATCCCATATATGTGTAATTTTTTTAAATGTTCATAACATTTAAGCTTCATAAAATGTGTTAATGTATTTGTCTGCATAGTAACTGTCTTCTCACATAGAACATAATCCAAACATTTTTGAAAAATTAATACATTTCATAAGCACTAATGTGCCTAATACTATTCTGTATATGCAAATAACATGTTGAATAAAATAGGCCTGTCTCCAGAGAGATCGTAATATAATAAAGGAGAAAGAGAAGCAAAGAAGTAGTAAAATCACAATGTATTGAGTGCTGTGGAAAATCTCTGCTACAGAGAATAGAAAAAGGATGTCATTAAACAGAAGATTATACCAGGAAGGCTTCTGGGAAGAGGATATAACATTTGCAATGGTACAGGAAGAATAACCAATAAGAACAGTCAGTAATTGTATTCTTTGAAGCATAAGGATGCATATAGAGGGAATTGTCAAAAAATGAGACCAGAGAGATAGGCTGGGAGAGATTTCAAATGAGTTTATGTACCAAGTCAGGATTAGTAGCATCACTCTGGCTAGACTGCAGAGGATAAGCTAACAGATAGCGAATACCAGCGAGCAGGCTGCCTTAGTTAGGGGATGCTAGATGTTAGCTCACAGCTCACTGATTTGCCAAGTAGAAGTTTCTTTTCTTTCACATAGAGTCCAAAATACGTGTTCCTTATTGACTGTGGGTCTCCACAATGACTCAGGAATTCCGGCCTAGGCTGCATTTCCTAGCCTCTCTTATTTTTGCATCATTTTGTTTTGTTTGTCTTTTTACTTATATTTTGTCATCCTTTTCCCTACACGTATTTTGAATAGGAATCCTTGGAGGTCTATTAAGCTCAGTAGAGTGGCAACTATAGCAGAGGGTCTTGATCAGTACTTAGTCCAATTCCTAGCATGTAGAAACTGGGAAATAAGAAAAAACAACATTGCCCAGATTCCCTTGCAGCTGAGGGTCAAGATGTGAATGGTTTCCTGAACTAGACACACTGACATAAATTCCTAATTTACAGCTTAGTCACATGAAAAAAAACAGGCAACATAAGTTTCATACTACTCACATGCCACATTACTGATATATCAGGTTATCGGCATAAGCAGCTCTTCTGGAGCACCCAGCTATAAGAACAGCTTCCTCATTCAGGAAATTTCTGATCACAGCAGAGGCAATAGTTCCCTCGATGCTCTATCTCTGTGGAACCGTTTGGACAGGTGTAGCATTCACCCTTGAGTCACTTTTCTTCAGCTTTCCCAATGATTTATGAGCTACCATTATCTTTTTAAAAAATCACACTGTGCTTTCATTAGCTAGAGTGTATTGTATTGTCTGTAACTACAAACTTCTACCATTACAAGTTGCATTACCTATATCAGCCAAAATAATACCAAGGCAGTCTCAGATGGGCATGTATGCTTGTGCCTGTGTGCCTGCGTGCACACACACACACACACACACACACACACACTCTTATATATACATGGTTACATGGCAACAGCTACTTGTGGCTCCTGCCTGCAGGAACTCTCTTCTCTGCTCCCCTCTCTTCTGGCTTTGGGATTTCTCTTCCAATTTCATTTCATTTTCTGCTCCACTCAACTAATGCTTTCTGTGATTACCTGTTACCCCCTATGTTCTCCCCATATGCACCCAATAACAGAGTTAACAGCATCAAGGCAGACTATATTAACACCAGTGTCCATTGCGCCTGGCCTGGTCCCACACTCCTAGAGCACAGTTCTTACTGGGAAAGGGGTGACATCCCAAACTCAGAAACTAGTCCCACCTCTGCATCCCTTTCGTTGTCCTCATTCTTCTCCTTAACATACAGGATCTTTGCTTGTGCCGTAATAAAACTCCCAGGAAAGTTTTGGTCAAGTTTTGTTCTAAAATATAAATTCACCTATCTTCAGTACTCAAAAGCCTTCATTAGCATGTATATGTTCATAAATAGAACTGAACAGAGAAAAATAGACCTAAAATGTAGGTGTCTGTGTGTATCAGGGAGAGGGGCAAGTAGAAAGTAAAATACAAACAGCAAAGCAGAAAAACTTTCTACCCCAAAGTTCCGCATGCTATGTCCTTGTATTTACACATTCAAAGCCCTAGAAAAATCTCCTTGTGTAAACCACATGACATCAGACTATGTGAAAGAGTTAACAGTAACACCTGGTCCACGGCTCCCGGCATGGCTGTTCAACACGCTACAAAGGAAAGGCCATGGCCTCCTTGTTCCTGCCCAGTGGAATAGTTGTTTTTAGTTTTTTTTTTTTTCCCACCAAAGAGACCTTAAAACACTGCTCCCATAGCCACAACATACATAGAGAACACAGACAAAGGCTTCTGGGGATGGAATGGCAGAGAATCGCAGCATCACAGCTCTCGCCAGCACTTGGCAGAGCATAATGGAGAAGAGTAAAACCTCCCATAGAATTCTATTGGTAAAGACTCAGGGCTTTCAGACTGCTTTGAAGCTGCCTATAATAAAATACCAGTGTAATGGGGTGCCTGGAATGCCTGGTAAGGCAGGGCTTTAATTTGTTTTACTGAACAGAGTACCAGCTGCTTCTCTGTATAGGCAGAGGTAAAAAAGCCATCCTAGGGCCTATCTTCTCTAGTCTGTGCTATTATGCAGTTATGCAAATGTAAGGCATAAAGTCACTCCTAAGTGAACAAATCTTGTTAGATTTAGCAGATTGCACCTAATTCTTGGTAATCAGAGCCCCCAAAATGGGTACACAAATTTGCGTAAGCAACTCTTAGCAAATGAAGGAGGCAAAATTTCAAGCACTTTTCCCGGAGATCGGAAATTAAGAAAAAACATTTAACAGAGAGAAATAGCCCTAACTAAATTCTGCTGGCACCTAAGAGCTCTAAGGAGAATTCGCTGAGAGGGAAGAGAATGTGTGGTTGACCTGGGCTCCAAGGCATTTACTAACGAGAAAAGACTGTAATTGTCCTGGTCTATGATTGTAGAAACAGTAACAGAAAGCCATCAACTTGGGGCTCAAACGTGGAGCACCAGCACAGTTTGCATCTGAATCATTAAACGAATCACTATAGAGAACTAATGATGTTTGATAATAACACTATAGGAGCAAAGACAGATTAGACTCTTCTGTGTATGTTCTCCATCTGACTCCGGGTAGGCTGCACCAAGCCTTGCAGTTCCAATGTCTGCTTGGCCTACTTTGGACTTGTCTATATACTGCGTAGGATTACGTCACTGAAATGCAATGGTCCAAGCTCATGCTAATGACAAAGGCAGAATGGTAATCCAAGACACAGATCTAGGAGACATGCTAATGAAGGGCTTGGGGTCACGGGTGAGGGGATTTTGACACGAGGAATGAAGAGGCTTGACACAGAGTCCATGTCGGGGACTGAGGAACTCTGGGAGGAGCCCTCCTGAGTGAACCTTGAGTTTGTATTTATTATCATAAAACAAGAAAAAGTGGACAAAATTGCTTATCAGACATTAGCACTGATTTGGGAGGACTCGGAGAAGACCAGATAGAATGTCTCCACCTTTGTTTTTGCAAAACCACAGACCTTGAGCACAACGTTTGCCTCTAGAGCCAAGAGACCTTTGGAATCCATAGACTCTTTCCTGCCACACCTCACATACACATTGTCTCTTGGAGGTCAGTTTTCTGCCCTCCTGCATTTACACAACTCACGTGCCATTCTAATGCCTCTTCAGGTCTCTCAAGCAGAAAGCAAGCCTACACCCATGCTCAGGGCACAATTTTCTCTACAACTAAAGATAATTGTAATAGTCATATAAAGTTATTATTTCAGAGTTGCAGGATGTGGTAAGGATTTAAAACAATTGGTGTGATGAACCAACCCTAAGGAGACCTCGATGATTCACGCCTCCTGGTGTCTCTTTTTGTCATTGCCTTTATTTAACCTCCTACTTGAGTGTATATGGGACCTGGACATTAACAATCAGTACTATTAGACTTTGCTGGCTTGATCAAGTAAGGAGCCATGGTTGAAAACACTACATGGCAAGGAATTGAAGGTCACCTCTAGGGACACTTTCAGTGTCCTCTAGAACCGTTTGCTGGGTTCCAGACTACACCCAGCAAAGCCAGTGTCAGTCAAACTGCTGCAAGGAAATGAATTCTGCCAACAAGAGCTTCCAAGCAGATTCTTTCCTAGTCAAGTGTCCACATGAGAACACAACCCTGTGGACACTTTTATTTTGTCCTTATAAAATGCTAAACAAAAGACCCCATCAAAGCATGTCCAGACTCCTGACTCACACACTGTGAAATAAGAACTATGCTTTTTTTAAAATTTGAAGTAATTTTTGACACAATAATAGAAAACTATTACACCGTTCCTCTTGATGAATACTCGTGGAGGATTCAAGGCAGGCTCCACCTTGGATGGGGAGGTGAGCCTTGCTGGGATCCAAATATGTTTCCTGTGAGCAGACAGGTATCTCACAGATGGGACTTTCCTGAGCTCAATATTTTCCCAAATGTTTTGCTAAGAATGTATTCCTTGAGCTGATTGCACAAAATATAATTCTGTAATTCTGTAATTCCAAGACACAGCATTCTGGGTGCTCATTTTCTTTCATTCTCCAAGATCCAAGGAACTAGTTCCTGCCCCTTCCTTTAATGGCAGGAGACACATAGCTCCTGGAGTTACAGGGTGCAAAAGTGAAGGCCAAAGTACAGGAAACGACTATTAAAATTGCAAAGGGGGTGTGGCGCCTGTGGCTCAGTGAGTAGGGAAACGGCTCCATATACCAGGGTGGCGGGTTTGATCCCAGCCCCAGCCAAACTGCAACAAAAACTAGCCGAGTGTTGTGGCGGGCATCTGTAGTCCCAGCTATTCAGGAGGCTAAGGAAAGAGAATCGCCTAAGCCCAGGAGTTGGAGGTTGCTGTGAGCTGTGACGCCATGGCATTCTACTGAGGGCGATAAAGTGAGACTCTGTCTCTAAAAAAAAAAAAAAACAGAAAGAAAGAAAGAAAGAAATTGCAAAGGAGGAAGCATTTACTTAACCTTCATTATTACTTCCTGTGCTTATTTTCAGTTTCAAAATATCTAGCAATCCTCAAAAGAGTGCTGTGCAAAAGCAATCTGCATAAAACTGAGTGTGTACAAAGGAGACTCCGAGTGTAATGTCCTAAAAACCATGCTCACATTCACAAGGGCTCAGTGATTGATTGGGAATATCAGAGAAGCCCTTAGAGGCATTCCAGATATATATCCTTTATGGATAATTTATGTATGATTAACTATATGTAGTTTCATCATCATATCTTAATAACTTTTATTGTTGTCACATGAATTCATTTCTGCCCTACATCCTGGTATCACCCCATTGGAGATGTTGACTTATATCAAGAGCTCAGGTGAAAACAGTTCTCAGATCAGTGTCCTACAATGAAAGCCCCATGTACTCAATGACTTCTCAAGATTCTGAGAAAACTCAAGAAATGCCTCTCTTCTCCCCCATTTGTCAGCCTTTCACAGATTTAGGATTTAAAAAGAAAACAGACTCCCAAAAAGCAGGGCAAGAATCGTCTTTTGGGGTCCTGACCACTTTAGCATTTGTCCCTACCACATAGATGTGGCCAAGAACTCCACAAGGCAAGGATTTCAGAACTGAGAACAAAAAACCTGGCAACCTGGAGACTGGGAGAAATGAGAAACTTCTCCCATTTTCCAAGTTCTCATGGTAGGAACACAGCACTAATTAATTTAAAAGTGATAAAATGTCTTGCCACTTCAAGTTAAATGTCCCTTGATTTGTGCATATGAATACCTTAAGTGCTGGCATATACCTCACTATTATCATCAAGAATCTGGTATTCAGAACAGCAAAAACAAGTGAACATTGACACTAACATAATATGATTCTGCCTAAACATGCCACAGTTAGAAATGCTTTAGGGATTAGAAACCATAGGTAATGCTACAGAAATAGAAACAGGCAAGTTAACCCTGGGAGCTGGGGAGTAGAGGGGAACGAAACCATTTCACCCTCCCCCTTCCCAAGTGTCTACCCTAATCCATAGTACAGTGCAGATTTTGTGGCATTATTGGATTAAATCAACTTTATGGACTTGCCTTGGGAACCTGGACACCATTTATAACATTTCTATGGGGAGAATGCATTTCAAGTTCAAAACTACCCAGATCTACAAAAATCTCATTGGTGAATCGGTTATGTTCCCCCCCTTATTTGGGGGGTAGGGGCGCTTGACTGCGAGAGAAGCAGCTGCGCTCACTGGTGGGAACTTGCATTCTCTTAACTTGCTTCTTTTATCATGTGGAATGCCTTTGTCTGTAAGTAACAGAAGACCCTGCTCAGAAGTGGTTAAACCATACGGACATTTATTATGACATTCAGCAAGAAGACCAGAGCAGATCTTAGAATCGCAGCAATGCCACGAAGTACCGAAGCACTTTCTAGACGTGCAGCGTTTACACACTCTGTGTGTTATCAATCTTCTTCACCCCAACTCCTGGGCAGCAGTAACTGTATACAGCACACCCTCACAGCAACATCTAAAGGCAGGGCATGAAAAAGATGGAGGTACTTTCTCCTCGTGCATATTGCTTTTATTAGGAGGACACCTTCCCCAGGGGTTCTGCATCAGGCTTTCTCTTGGGTCCTTTTGCCCTGACTTCAGTCAAATGCAAACCCTAAGTGAATCTCTAGTGAAAGCAAAATGAGATCAGACCTTCATCTTTCATAATCTGTCCTGGGGGTAGAGCTCATCTTTGCTGAGTATACTTTTCCCAAATTTAACAAAATAAGATTTTATTAGGAATGAAGAGAAGACTGGTTGTTGGTAGGTAACATATAGCAAATGTCACAGTATAATTTTGCCCCTTTTTATTTCCTCTTGTTTAAGAGGTTTACTCTAGACTGATAACAGATGGTACTGGGCTGCAAAGATGAGACCTTAGTGGGATACAAAGCACATTAGCAAAATGCGTGCTAAATTACAATGCTATGGTTGTGCGGCAAACCTGATGTGAAATTATATTCCTGATTAGACAGTATAAATTGAGCAATGCCAGTTTGGATGTTAGAGTGATTTATTGAGCTTAAAAACATAAAGGCTAGAAAGCTCCCTAGTGCAAACAACGCTCACTTTTCATTGACCTATGTCCAATGAGCCAAAAGATAAGCCACATGGAATTCACATATAAACAAGAATGTTAGTTAATATGCCACTTGCTATACATTGAAATCACAGCAGCTTTTCAATAATTAGTGACACAGAAAATCTTTGTCCAGGGACCACTAGCAGTAGTTTACTCAAAACAATCTCCCCTGAATTAGAGCCAGATACACCCAACAGCACAATCATTAGAAGCACCTTTCCTCAATAACACTCTCAGTCATTCTGTTGAGTAAAGGTTACTCCTTTTGTAAGGATCCTATGCCTTATCGCAAGATGGTGTAAAAGTAATTCACAGCTTAGAAATCCATAGCTTGAGTCACTTTCTTTCTGTCAACAAGATATTACAATTCCCGCCATAAACCCTAAAGAGGGGAGCTGTGTGCTAGCACCAACCTCATTCCAGTGAAGTAATCAGAGACTGGATTACAGCCAAATTCAATTATCTATGTCTAAAACAAAGCTGTGACATTTAAATACCTAGAATTCAAAGTCAATGGTCTAGTAAGAATTTTCCTAGAAAAACAGCGGTCCATGAAGAAAGGATGGTCCGTGGCAGCTATACTGCTATCGGGAACTTGATGAGAGGTCGGGGTCTAAGAGGTCACATCCCCTGTAGCACCTCTTTTCCTTAATTTTGAAATGTTGTGGAGTAATGCTCTCCAAGTGTCATTATGACTTAACTCTCTCTAATTCTAGGTGGGTCTAGGAGAGAAGTAGGCTGGAATTCCCAAAATTCAGCATTAAATTTCAATAGTGTCTTTCTTGCTAAATATTAGTTGGGAAATAGGGATCAAAAGATTGTCAAAAAAGGCAGAATCTTTTCACTTCACAGGGTTCAAATGTGTGTCTGCAAGTGAAGAAACCAATTCGAAAGAGCATATAATGTACCTTTTTCTTTCTGCACAAAATTGAAGGAAAAGAAGACAATAAAAAAAATACTTGGAACACCATGAAAATCGTCTTACAAAATTTTCATACAGTAGCCAGTAAAGCAATCTTAAAATTAGAAATAAATAAGCAATGTTGAGGTGACCTACACGTGTCCACATCATGTCAATCTGAACCCCTAACGACTATATTGTTTGCAATGAACATTTTAACATCGCATTGTCCTAGAGACTTGAATTATGATCTTAATAAATTAATCAATATGTATTTATTGAGTGTTCAGCATTAGGCTTGGCTCTGTGTTAATGAAAAGACAGACCATAAAATGTAAAGCCTTTTTCAAGAGGTTTACAGCCTAGTAAAGAGAAGACTATTATGCTTAAGTCTATAGGACACACAGTGCAGGTACAATATAAATTAAATGCTAAATTTACATGCAATCTAAAATGCACACACATTCATACATTTTAAATATTTTATGTCTCATCTGTTTTCCCTTTTGGCTTTCTGTACATGCAGTTCCTCTCCATTACCTCGGCTATTGATCTTGTTAATGTGGGTAAAGCACTGGCTTAATGTACTGCAGAATTTGTGTAAAGTTTGTGTTTGTGACGTTCTCTGACTGCCTTTGCAAAGCCCAAAATAAAACTAAGCTAAAGTGTTCCCCAACTTTTTATAACGTGAATAACTTTCTGCTTGCTTTAGAATTGTTTGGAATTACTTCTCAGGAAAGAACAGACGTTGGTAAATCTGAAGAATTAATTGGGCTTTCCACAGTTCTGTCAATACATGGGAAAGCGTCTGTCTATCCGGATACCTGCCAGAAAATAACAAAAGCTTTTCACCACCATGCAAAGCAAAGTTCATTTAATTTTTCGGAATTCTATTTTTCACCTCTATGAACATTAGTTGAGTTTGTCTTCTTCGTCCTTAATTATGCTGTTTTTTGTGCTGCAAGCTTTACATTTTAAAAACACATATAATTAATTACTAAATTAAATAAATATCTGTGCTTAATTGGAGGATGGCTAGAATAGCTTACCATGAACCTGGAAAAGAAAAGCCAAAATAACTAAGATGTTTAAACATCCAAGAAATGATACATGCTTAAAAAGTGAAAAATCTAGATATAATTATTTCCTTTTCCATTCATAAATTAACCAGTTAACTAAATATAGCCTTCATTAAATTAATTCCACATCATACCTAAACTTTAATGTGGAAATTGTACCAAACAAAAATTTTCCATAGATAACCTGTTCAAAATATTTTCAAAACTGTTTCCTTTCTGAAACTGAGAAATTTGAATTAGAGATGTGTAACAATGAAATGTTGATTTGAAAAGTCTATCATGCCACTGACAGAGAAATATGTAGAAGTGGTTTTAGTTTCATGGAAAGGAAATTGTCTTAGCATCTTGTATTTCTTCCCATCTTGTTGTTAAATATTTTCTGAGGCTAATTGTTCAACAATTGCTATCTTATCTATAAAAGGAAATTGCTTTTCTGCAAAAGTAGGCCAAATAAAATAGGCCAACTTGTTTATGAAGCAAAGTATTTTCATCCACTTACTCATAGCTGTTGGCTTTTGACAAGATGTTCCTGACATCTGAAATGGAAATATTCACTGTATAATTGCACAACTTAAAAAATATATATATGTATATACATATATAGACTGATACTAAAAGACACCTTTAGATAAGTCTATTCAAATAGTGTAGGCCGTCCATTAAAAGTGAAGAATTTATTCAATAGGATCTGTGATTCCTAAACATATCCTCAGATGACATTGAAAGTTTTTCCCACCAGGCATTTGTATATAGTTTTTAAGTTACAAAATATTTTTTATATAGTTATATCTTTCAAAGCAAATGACTATTCTAAGCAAATGACCTGTGGAATTGTGGTGGCTGACCCCCAGGTCACAGACCTTAGAAGGTCTGTTGGGAACCCGGCTGCACATCAGAAGGTGAATGGCCAGAAAGCCAGCAAAGCGTCATAGGGATTTACAGCCCCTCCCCACTGCTCACATCACCACCTGTCAGATCAGAGGAGGCATCAGATTTCATAGGAGAGTGATGCCTGCTGTAAACTGCACCTGTCAGGGATCTAGGTTGTGTGCTCCTTATGAGAATATAATGCTTGATGATCTGATGCGAAGTTGAGACAGTGATGGCAGCACTGGGGAGTGGCTGCAAACATGGATTATCATTAGCAGAGAAGTTTGGCTGCACAGAAACCATAATAAATCAATTGCTTGTGGACTCATATCAAAATCTTCTTTCCCCACCCCATCCACAGAAAAATTGTGAACCATGAAATTGGTCCTAGTTCCCAAAGTGTTGGGGACCACTGCAGTAGAATAAAGGTAATTTGTACCTTGCCTTATGGTCCTCAGTAATTATATTATTAAGAAATTACAATGTACAAGTAATTAATGATCTAAATAGATAAGCAACTTTTCTTTCTTTCTTTCTTTTCTTTTTTTTTTTTTTTTTTTTGAGACAAGAGTCTTACTTTGTCACCCTCAGTAGAGTGCCATGGCATCATAGATCACAACAACCTCAAACTCTTGGGCTCAAGTGATTCTCTTGTCTCAACTTCCTGAGTAGCTGGGATTACAGGCACCCATCACAATGCCAGGCTATTTTTAGAGAAGGGGTCTTGCTTTTGCTTGGGCAGGTCTTAAACCTGTCAGCTCAGGCATTCTACCTGCCTCAGCCTCCCAAGTGCTGGGATTACAGGCATGAGCCACCATGCCTGGCTATTTATTTTATTTTTTATTTTTTTTGCAGTTTTTGGCTGGGGCTGGATTTGAACCCACCACCTCTGGTATATGGGGCCGGCCCCCTGCTCTTTTGAGCCACAGGAACCACCCACTGGATATTTATTTTTAATTTTTATAGATTTATGGGGTACAGGTGTAATTTCATAACATAGATAATGTATCAATGACATCATGGCTTTTAGGGTATCCATCACCTGAATCACATATATTGTACCCATTAAGTAATTTCTAAATATCCATCCCCCACTTACTTCTCCACCATTTTGAATCTCAATTGGGTATCATTCCACACTGTATGTCCTCATTATTTAGGTCCTGCTTATAAGTGAGAATATTCAGTAAATTTTTTTTGTGACTGTTTTGTGTCACTTAGGTAATGACTTCCAGTTCTGTCCATGTTGCTGCAAAGACATTTTGTTGTTTATGACTAGACAGTGTTCTCACTTTTTATATATATATCATATTTCTCCTTTATCCAATCATCTTAAATTTCATTAGATAAGCAATTTTTAATGTTATGATTTAAGATAACACAAGAAAATGTGTAAAATGTTAGTTCAAAGAGTAGAAATTTTCAAATGAATTCAAATTTGCCTGTATAAAAACTGTCCAGCCTAAATCCTTTTTCAATTTGAACTTTCTGATAAGCCTCATAAGACTAAAGATTGTTTGCAAGGAAGCCTACAAAATCTTATCATTATTATGGAGTTACATTTATATTGGGAAATGTAATTAACATTTAATTTATTAAAACAAATCTCATAGTCTTAACACTCTGTTCATTTATGTATTACCATTATTGGGGAAACTTACAGCTACCAAAATAATATAAAATGTTTTTTAGTCAATGGTAGCTAAAATTATGATAGATTATAAGAAACCCACAAAAATTCAATGGCTTACAAAAACTAACATTTTTTTTTCTTATTCATCAATCTGTAAGGTGTCTACAAATCCTCTAATCTCATCTGAGCTCATCAGGGCTCAGCTAGGCTTGACTGGACTCCAGCCCTGGGACTGGGTTCAAATCTGCTCCATCTGTCTTCATCACTCTGGTACCAGAGCCTGCTCAGACATATTCTACTCATGGTGGATAGCAGAAACACAAGAGCTCAAGCCTAATCACACTGGCACATTTAAAACCACGCTCATGCTCTAGCTGCTTACATTGGTTAGAGCAGGTCACATGGCCAAGTCCAATATCAATGCAATGGGAAAATATACTCCACCTACCCTAGCAGGAAGGAAATAATATAAAATCACCTGGCAAAGGACTTGGGTGTACAATTCTATAGCAGGAAAGAAACAAGGAACTGTGAATAATAATTTTATATAACATTTTCATAATACTTTGTAACAGACATTTATTATAGAAAATGTCATGAAAATACTTGCACATCATGAAGAATAAGCTCTTGATTATTAAGGTAAAATATTCTACTAGTAACAATAATTTAAAGTTGAAAACTTAGCCAGAATTTCTGTCATTTTATATTAAGACTTTAGAAAAAGTTTTAAGAATTAAAAACACATTTAACATTTAATTGGATTGTTAACAAATGAGTGCATTCAGATTATATCTCCCAGAGCAAACAAAACCAACATGATAACATTTGAAAATTTAAGTTATTTAATGATGACGTTGTTTAAAGAATGCGCCTTTCCTTTTGATGACTAGAAATAATAAGTTTCTCCAGCATAACTTTAGGGCAAGTAGCAACCCAGTAATAAAAATCTAACATTTTTCTTACGTGTTAAGGAAAAATACTTTTCTAATATGATTTATATGATGCTCTACTGTAAAATTGTGTTATAGTTTCATAGGCCTGCTTTTTTAATGATAGTAAATATAGTGTCAATAGAAACTCAAATACATTGGAATATGATGTCTGTAACACTATTTCAGGCCCATTACCAAGTACAACTACTTCCCTGAGTACTCCCCTCTAGGTTTAAATGAAGACCATAAATAATCCATTTGATTCTTGACATTGTTGCCCAGAATGGGGAGAAATGAAAAGGCTGATATATGCTTTTTGTTTTTGATTTCATCTTTGTTTTTGGTGTGTGCTTTTAGTGCATAAATTTTTAAATGTTGAATTGTGTTATTTAAGAATCACCCAAAGTCATATTAAAGTATAATGGCTTTGAGAAAAAGCAAAGATCTTATGTAGTACTTCTCCTATTTAAAAATCACCAATGACTCCCAAGCTCCCTACAGAAGGAAGAACTTTTTTAGTCACTTAGCTTTCTAACTTTACATACCACTATTCCCCCATCTTCACCCAAACTAGGCCATTCCTCATTTCCAGAATTTGTCTTACGCTTACCCACCTTTTTTACTCTTCTCTGGCTGTTTCCTCTATAAGAAACTTCCTTTCCACGTCTTAGCAATTATGAATTGGGCATTCTTCTTAGCAAAGTATCTCAAGAATGGAAGAAAAAGTATCCAATGTACTCAGCCCTAATATAGAGCTATTTTATAGATTTCATATGAAGGATAAAACCCAATTATAGCACAACAATACAGGGAAAAGGTAAAGGTAGGGGAGGGGATGGGGGAGGATGAGTGGTGGGAGGGCAATTGGTGGGATCATACTTACGGTGCATCTTAGTAGGGTACTGGTGAAACTTATTAAATGTAGAGTATCAATGTGTTTATATAGTGATTAAGAAAATGCTATGAGGGCTATCTCTCACAGTATGATCAAAATGTTTCTGATTGCATATGAAGCACATTCTGCCCTATGATTGCACCAATGTACACAATTACGATTTAATAAAATTATTAAAAAAAAAAAATAACCTGTCAGGTTGTACTGAAAATCACATGAGTTAATTGGCAAAGAGTGCTGGGTGTGCAGTTCCTATTAACCTGAGAAGAAAAGAAATCAAGGACCTGACTTCTTGGGGGTGGGTACTATTCATAATGTTGAGCCATGAATGGCTCCATTCCAAGCACATGATTGAGGCTGAATCTTAAAACCAAACAGTGGCAACTAAATTTGAAATAGATTCTAATATCAACATGCCAGGTCACAGTGAATTTATTTGGGGGATTCCATATGACAAGATTTAATAGTTAGAAAGATCACCCCTTTGGTGATGATGTAAGCTCTCTAACCTGTACCTGAATATGAGAAGTATTCAGGTTTTCCCTACTTCAAATTGACTGAAGACTGAGAAATCAGTTACACAGACGTAGTCGCTTTTGCTCTTGATATAGAGAAATGTAGGCCCTTCATCATCTTCAGCCCTGCTCAGATGTTCAGTTTTCTGACAATGAGGCAATGGTTTCACTTCCTATAAAGATGATCTTGGGTATTTGGATATTTTAAGATCAAATACAAGTTTGCTATTCAATGGTTGCTTATAAAACAAATTACATTTTATCCTTTTCAAATATAATATAAATGCTCTTAATAATTCTTTTGTAACATAAAGAAAAAGAAGAAATTCACAGCTAAGCATATGCAGAAAGATAAAGAAATTATGAGCTACAAGGCCGTATCTTCAAGAAACACTATCCATTCCAAAAATGATCACGTGATTAGTTTCCTGGGCTGTCAACAGGATTATGTTAATTTTTAAAACTTGGATGAAAAGTCATATACACACACATAGACACACACATGTGTAAAAAAACTACATATATATTCCAATATATTTGAAATTTTTATATGAAACAGTGGCACTTTAAATTACTGGGGTAGGGAAGATTGTGAAATGAATGTGTTAGGATATTGAGTGTTTATTTAGAAGAAAATAAAATCTGATTACTAATCCTCATGTGTAAAAAGTCTACGTAGAATAAAGATTCAAACATTATTCTATTTGGAAGGAGGCATACAGAAATACTTTAACGATATTGGAGGATAAGAATACTCCGGAGGCACATAGGGATAATGATAGCTGGACTTTGTAGAAATTGCACATTTTTTCTAGAGTGAAAGATTCCATAAATGACAAGCAGAAAAACACTGAAAAGCATGATGTCAGAAGAACTCAACAGAGCGACACACGTATAGACAACTGGATAGAAATGTCGGCAAATAATGCAAACACACAAGCTACAGGAAAATAAATAAAAATAGCCAATAAACACCTAGAGATGCCCAGGCTCATTAACAAGGAAGGCACCTAACAGGTGCTGCTGGTGACATGGAAATGGTACAGTCAAGGTTTGGGATTCACATCAAAAATAGGTGGGTGTACCTTTTGCAAAGCAGCACTGCTGTCTCACTGGGGGCTTCAGTCAGAAGTGTTCTACTTTTCTAGCCTGATTTACTGATGGCTCAGCTAAATTAAAAGTTCCTGGTGTACCTCAAGCCTCCACTGAGATTCAGGGTAGGTGCCAGACATTTGAAAACAAAGTAAATGTGATCACTCCACTTAGTGGACAGACCTCAGAGTGGTCCTGACAGCCCTGGGCAATACTGTTCTTAAGACCATTTCTACATCTTTCCTGACTAATGTTTTAGCTGTTACCATTGTCCTGCCTGTTCTGCCATTGGGAAACTGTAGATTGGCTGATTAAATGCACCCTTCCCAGGACAGGAACTGTGGAAAGAAATCACAGCTGGCTATCAAGTGATGTGTACGGTGAGGGCTCATCCTCTGGGGGCGACCGTAGTTAAGAAACTGAACAGGGGTGTGGGGGAAGGGGAGAGCAGAGAGAGAGAGAAGGAGGGAGGGGGTGCAAAAAAGGAAAAAAAAAATAGGGACTAATTCTCACATAAGTTGGAGTTAATTTTGACCGAAGTACATTATTTGAACAATAACTTTTAATTCAACCTGTTAATATGTTGTTTAGGATAGTGCATCTACATTTATAAGTGAAATACGTCTGTAATTTCCCTTTATAATAATATATTTTTCCAATTTTAATATCAGGTATATCCAGTTGAAGTAGAATGAATTTGAAGGATTTCTTCTTTTTTCTTTTGTCTGTAAGATCTGGCATGATCTTTTTTTTGAAATTACATATCGTTCTTTTTGATTATCCGTAGTCGATGCTATGCTGTGCCTCCCAGATTCTCACAAATCCCCCAACCCTTTCGAGACTGAAGCCCTCCTTCCCTCAGCTACTGGGACTGTTGGTAGTTGGCTGCTCTCTGCTGAGTTCTTCTCTGGAAATTGCCCCTGGCTCAAGGAAGCCTTCTCATTCAAGGTTCATGTTTGTAGGATGGCAGATAGCCAAAGACTGGCCATTGCCTCAATTCAGACATCTTTGAGGGGCTTTCCCAACTTCAGAGGTTCCTAAAGGGATCAACTGAGCGATAGAGTCAACTTCTTGCTCTGTCTGTCCTGCTTCATCTTCTGCTTCATGGTCCTCGTCTAGACAGCACTGCCCAGGAAATACACTTGCTGTGTGTATATTTCTATCACAGAGTCTGCTTCCCAGGAAACCTACACTGCTTTGTTACCACTGGATGTTATTTAATGTATATAATATTTTGCATGGAAAATATATTCCATTATCCTTGTGCTTGGACATAAAAATTAACTCATGTGATAAAATTTGTCATTTGTTTCAATTAAAAAAAAAAGAAAAGAAACTGAACAGGCTCGGGCTGCTCACATGGTCACCATCTCTACCTGAGTCCTTCATTGTGCTGGACGCAGTGTGGCAGCACATTCCCTTCTGTGGCTGGTCACAGGGTAAAGGACTGCACGTTTCCTGCTGAACCAGTCACTCTTGCCCATGTTGGCCAGTTTGCTTTGCAACAGCAGACATCTTGCAGGGGTTTTCCCCCTGCCCTTTCCTGGCAAATTCACTACATTTATAACTCTCCTGGGGCTATTGGTGGTTACTCGTAACTGCCAGCACTTTTTCTGGCTATGGTGGTATTTTTTTCTTTTTTATCAAATTAATATGAGGGTACAAATTTTAGGTTACATTGTTCGCACTTCCAAGGTAAAGTTCAGGTTGTAGTTGAACCCTTCACCCAGGGGCGTGCTGACTTTGTGCACATTAGGGGAGATCCCCCCCATTGCCCTTCTCACAACCTCCAGTTGCCCTGCTCCAGTCTATTCCCCCTCACTATACTCTATTTGCGTTTTACCATTTGTGTGGGCGTGTAGTTTTTTATATACTGGTTTTATATTGGTATTGAGTGTACTGGGGTTTTTTTCCCATTTATGGTCAGCACCCAACATGAAGAGATTTCAATAATTAACATTTATGCATCCGACAAGGGTGTTGTTACTCTAGTCTGATCAGTTAACGCCAGCTACCCCATCATGACCCTGAAAAGGATACTGTAGGGTGTTCTTATTCCCAAACCATCTACGTTCTAACAGGTTCACCTTTGTAATAAATGCTGATGGTCAAGGTACTTGATTGACATTCACACCCTTGTCAACTTCAGGCTGCTGTCATCCTTGACAGGTGGAATAGATTTTTAGAATATTCACCCCCAATGTTTTTCTGACTTTACCTCTTTTATCTCTTCCTAGTTCATGTTTTTAGTATGAGAGTTTGGTCAGGGAATGTGACTTAAAATGAATTCATCTCTTGGCTGATTCCAGAATAATGATCAGGAGAAAGGGGAGTAGACTATAGAAAACAATTTAAAAATTCAAGATTCTGCTCTCACAAGTCCTGGGCATGATGTCTCCTTCTCTTGTCAGTCACCTGAGGTAGGCCTCACCGACACAACCTCTGGGTGACAGCCTGGGAAGGGAAGGGGTTCACACATAATTCTGGTTCAGCCACCTAGATTCCAGCAACATGCGTGTTCGTGCAGGCATCCTCGGAGCCCTCTGCATTGCTTCTGGAGAACACACGGGCAGGGAACTGAATCGTTGATGCCAGCATGCCCCCTGCTGCACTGTCAATACTAATGTCCTGTGTGCCTTTGACCTTAGAGTCCTGCTCTTCTACCAGCCCCCATGGAATAGAGTAAGCTAATATATTAGCAGGCAAGAGAGGCAAACTCAAAGCCCAGACAGGCGTCCACCTGAGTGTGATGCTCAGGAAAAGCTGAGAAGCACAGGATGTGATTGTAAATCAAATCCCCTAACACACAACCCATGTCTTTTCTTTAATCACTCAAGTCTACCTGGTTAATTCTACAAAGCTTGTGCTGCTTAAATGTCAATTAGCTAAATTCCATTAGAAAGCCATTATTCTAAAGGGAGGAGCTGGATTAGTCTGATAGGATCACGGCCCACATATACTGTCTGATTCACTCAATATAAAGTACATGAATATCCAAGAAAAACATCTTTCTGTTCTTTAAACCATTATAACTACAGTCAGTATAATTTTAGTTTAATTTTTATTGTAGAAGAATTGCTAAATTATATTTAATAACATCCTTTCCTTGATTCCAGAATACTACCAAAATTAGCTTACAAGTTTGTCTGCAGATACTGCGTCTTAGTTTTTACATTACATAAATATTTTGTTCAAAATGTATTCTGCCAGAAGATTTCTGGTTAAGTTAAAGCAAGTAAGGAAATAAATTTTCTCACAAACTGAGAATTCAAAGATAGTTTTGCTGAACTTCAATTCCACTTTCAATTTTTCACTATTCTTTTACCTTATGTGTAAATCTGGTGAGATTCAAAAATGTCAGCTTACTGTCTTCAAAAGAGCAATTATTATTTCCTAATATTGCAATGAATTCTATCACTATAGATGGAATTTTATCATAGTATCTAAAAGAACAGGCAAAGAGATACAGTACAAATTTTGTGTGTGATAGGAAGATAATATTTGAGAATGCTCATTCGTGCTATCTTTGACTGACAAAAGTCATTAATTTCAGCATGCATCTGCCTGCTAGCCCTGTGTGTGTTTACGTGTGAAATTAACGGAAAACTTCAGGTTCAGAAAATGAGAGTTAGAGCAAATCAACAGATTTCCTTTGCTGTTTTACTCAAACACAGCTAATTTTTTTTTATATTAAATGTCTCTGTATTTTCTCTATGTATTTTCCCAGTAACACTAAAGTGTTTAATCGAGACATTTACACACAAAGTAATTACATTTTACCTCCTAAATTAATTCAAAGCTGATCTAAATACAGTCATGTTTACTTATAGCTAGACTATAATTTATGTATTTTATGGAAGAGAGTTTTCATATATTCCATACAGCTCTAGTTTGTGTGATGGGGAAAATCTAATTTCATAGGAATATTCCATGCATCATTTTCATGACATGCCACTTTATCTTGATACAATCTCATTTTTCCAAATTAAATCTAATACTAGAACTTTGAAATAAAACCAAGGCAGGCATCGAGTCCAGATTAATGAAAAATTACCTAAACTTACGTAATCCAGCTAAAATTCTCCCAGATGTGACACTAGTCAGTTTCGCTGGGGGGGTTTGCTGCTGTCAGTTTTCGAGGGGATCTGTTTGTTTGTGTTGTTTTGTTTTACAACTAGAAGAAATTGCAGGGAACACTCTTGAAAGCATCGGCCTGGGCGAATACTTCATGAGGAGGACCCCCCAAGCAATGGAAGCAGTATCAAAAATACACTACTGGGATCTGATGAAACTAAAAAGCTTCTGTACCGTTATTCTTTCTAGCTGCCTTTTGTAGCTATGATATTATTGAGTCTAAGTTCAGCTCTCTCTCTCTTCTTCCCCTGCAGCAAGTATGACACTGATTCCTTTTCCACCATTTCCTCACTCAGTGCAGAATTCCTGGAAGAGATCTGATAAGAGTGACCAGTGTTCAGAGGAGAGGGCTGTGCTGCATTGCGCTGCGCTTGTTCAGAACCTTGGAGAGAGGCACGAGCTTGCGTGTTACCCACCCCTTCCTCTCACTAAGGTTCCCCTGCTGGCTGGCGGTGTGGGAGTTTCCAAAGATTCCGTGTCAGGCACCAGAAAAACACCACAGTAACAGAGACCGAGTGCTGGTAGCAGGGGTCATCAGGTTTTAACATGGGGGAGGGGAGAGATGCTATGGAGGCTTTATGGGAAAATCAGAAATAAGATACCAGGGAATTGTGGAAAGTATTGACATCAAAATGGACAGACTGGTGAGTCATTTGATGAATGCCAAAGACATTCACCTCTCAATAGCAGAAGTTAGGCGGGCTTAGGACCTTTAGAAAGAAAATAGACAAAGTATAGTTTGCAATCTCTCAGTGATGGGGTACCAGACGTATGGGACATTTTTGGTTCAATATGTAAGTAGAGTTTGAAATCTGAGGTATCCTTTCCAGAGAGGGAGTCGTGCTGCGGCTGAGGAAGCAGGGGCTAGAAGCTGGCTAATGCCTGTCCCAGTGAAAGCTCAGGCACCCTTTGAGGCTCCTCTTCCAAAAGTAAAAAATGTCCACCTGGGGCAAGGAAGAAAAGAGCATTGTGACTCAGGGAAATCATGTTGGTACACTTTTCCAAATGGCCATGTGAGCACACTCTTTTAAAGTACAATTTTATGTCACCTTTGGAATCAGTTTAAAATGAACCCCAGTAGCAATTCATTAGGGGCCGGTTGTCACAGATTTTCAGATTCACATAGAATGGGTTATATTTTGGCATAACCTCTCTACGCCTCGGCATGCTCACTGGTAAAACTGGGATGATGATAACTGCAACCCATAGGAGTTTTGTAAAGGACTACCAATTAAGCAATGTAAGTAAAGCATTATTAGAATAGTACTTGTCACTTAGTATTGCTTCTCTGCTGACCGCTATACATTTCTATTCATGATTATATGGTTATAATGAATTCAAACACAATGACACAGACATTGCCCTCATGGGGCTTATTTTCTAGTGTCAGACAACACTGCAATAACTAGATGAACATACAATGTCAGCAATGATGAAGCTCTGACAATAAAAACAGCATGTGGGGGACAGTGTGATGAGGTGGTGAGGGGAGATTTCTTGGAGGAGGGGCCATCTGGACAGAGACAAGACCGTGGTGAGATGGAAACCATGCCAACAGCTACAGGGAGTATTCCCCAGGCCAAAGGATTAGCCAGTGCAAAGGCCCTGGGGTGGGGATGTGCTTGGTGCATTTGAGGACAATCAAGGAAGCAGCATGGCTGCCAGGATGATGATCACGAGGGAGGGGAGTGTGCTAGAGATTAGAAAAGTGGTGGAGGAGGCAGACGACACAGGTGCTGGTTGCAGCCTGCCAGGAAATCTATTCTCAGTGAGATTTACTGTAAGGAGGGCGCTGAGCAGAGGAATGATATGCTCAGACCTTTTAAGTACCACTCTAGCTGCCTTGTAGAAGACACACTGGAAAGGGATAAAGGTGTAAGAAGGTTGATCAATTAAAAGGCTACATCAGTTATCCAGGTGTGAGGCAGTGGTGGCTTGGGCTGGGGGAGGGGAGGCTTGGCAGCAGTGGGGGAGATGAGAAGAGGCATATTCCGAAAATATTTTAACATCTCAGAATAGAATGAACAGTCTTTTTACAGACATTATGTCGCTAGCTTCTCTCCACAACTCTATGAGGCATTATTTTCCCCCCATTTTAACAGTAAGAAAACTGAGGTACAGGGAGACAAAATGGCTTGTCTGTGGCCAGTCACTAGCCACAGAGGGTCAGCCACACAGGTGTGCACACCAGGCAACAACACCAGGGGGATTCCCTGTCCCAGTGGCTTCCTGAGGACACAGCTCTGACTTGCTAGAACTCGCTTATGCCACTGCCCCAAGGACCCACAATGGGTCCTTCCTCTGGAGCAGGTCCCCGCGGGCAGCATGGGAAGGAGCAGAGAGGTGCCTTCTTTTCCATTTCAGTGGAGGCCAGTATGGAATTCTGAATGTCCTGTTACTAATAAGCCCTACATTGCAAAGTACTGTCTTAGACATGTTTGTGCATTCCTCAAAAAATTCCTATTTCCCCAACAAGCTATCAGGTGGGAACTGCTATCCTCAGTTTACATCTGAGGAAACTAGCTCAGAGAGATGAAGTAACTGGCCTAACACACGCAGCTGGCAAGTGGTGGTCCCGAGACTGGAGTGCAGCCCCGGTGGGTTCCAAGGCTCAGCCTGAACACTCTTCCACCAAGGCAGAGCCACATAAGGAAGCCCAGCACAGATGGCTGCAAATGCACTCGATGGGGGCAGGAGCTCCTGTTCCTGCACCGTCTCAGCAGCTTCCCTGAAGAGATCAAACCACCGTGGATCCAGGACTGTGCTGGGCAAGTCTGCACGTGCTGCTCATTAGGGTGCGGGACACGCTGGGCCCAGACTCAGGCAATTCTCCTAATCATAACAGTTAGTAACAAGAAGAAATGATTAGTCACAACAAGGAGGGACCCTGCTGAGAGGGATTTCGGGAGCATCAAAGAGCCTGGCGTTCCACATTTCACCCAACACCAGTGTTTGTAGAAAATACTTCTTGTTTCTCCTGCTTCAGTGGAACTAATTGTCTTAGAGAAAGCGGGTGGATTCTACTTTCTGAGAAGAGACGGCCCCTCTACCTGGCCTGAGAGGAAGTCTGAGAATCTAGGCTTCCTTGGGACTAAAGAAGCTCTTAGAAAACAGTGGAGGCCTCTGCAGACTGGAAAGGCAGCATATCTCGGTGGAATGTGCTTACAGGACTCAAGTCACTGTCCATGTGGGGGCAGGACAGAAAACTGAATCTTCCACCTGTGGCCCCAGGTGAGGCCAAAGAGAGCAATGCTTTGATATGCTCCTGTCCTACAGACTGCCTCGGGACACTCCGAGTCCAGAAGAATTATAGGCCATGTCCTCTTACAAACAGAGCTTTCGAGCTCTCCTTCCAAACCCCTGGAATGCGGCCTCAGAAGGCTTCTGGAATGATGAAAGATATACTTGACCCACAAAGAGAAAAGTGGGGCTAAGGCCCAGCTTTGCCATAGCGTGACTGTAAGTCGTCACTGATCATTCACTAATACTTGACATTTCAATCCATCCACATTTAATGAGACCCTCCTGTGTGCTGTGCTGAGTGAGAAGTTGTGAAAAGATCACTGATCTACCCTAGGGAGACAACAGCCTGCAAGGGAGGTGCGCACCCGTGCGGCAGACACGCAGACCGTTGACTGACAAGGCTGGCGGATGCCCGAGCCTGGAGGCGGCCAGCCATCATGTTGTGGGGACTTGGAGGAGGCACCACCCTCTTCACACTCACGGGGGAATCAAATGACAGAACGTACATGGGAGCCTTCAGGGTACCTCAGGGTGCTCTACATGCACAGGGACTGCCTGGTATAGTTACCCAGGAATCCCTGTCCCTCTCCTCACCTTCTGAAGGGAAACAGAGCCAAGTGAACACCTGTGCAGGGAACAGAGACATTATATTAAACACAGGAGCTCCCAGGCCTCCAGTGGGGCCCCCTGGCCTGCGCCCTGTTCACGGCACCTGTGGCCCCGAGCATCTCGGGGGAAGGACTCCTCTGGGTCTTTCTGCTGAACGATTACTACACTAGGCCATACCCTGCCAGGGTATGTTCTAGGGGACTGCCTGAGGCAACAGCCTAAGCCAGTTACAGTCCTCCTGAAGTTAAAGGTCTTTGAGACACTTCAGTCAACAAAAGCATAGATCTTACTGGGCAGGGCCATGTGTTCTGGATGCCATTTCTAACTGATGCACTCGGGTTCTGAACCATCCCAAATCACGTGTGTGATTGAGTATATCCTGACACAGCCCAGAGCTCAGAAATTCTCTTAACTAAATGTAAGTGTGGAGACAGAACTCTGAATAGAAATTTGCTATGCAGCTTAAGATCTGTAGTTATACAGCCACTGAGCCAAGGTCCAATAGGTGAGAGCCGCATGTGACCAAAGCCTGACAGGTGAAGCATCTCAGCCAGTCCCAGGAGTGCAGAGCCTGCTGGTCCCACACAGTGCACAGCCTACTGTGAACTCTCAGATGCTAAGGCACTGCCACAGGAAGTGCAGGAGCCTTCTAAGGTATCTTTCAAAAGAAAATAACCATCTGGACCAGGTTGGATGAGTCCTTGCTGAATGTAGGGAGCAGGGCTTAGTGGAAGGTGAGATGAGGCCCCCAGGCTGCTACGTGATCAGGATTCCTAACTCTCCTCCATCTCCTGAGGGAAGCTGGTTCCCATGGAGGAGTCCGCATTGCCACAGTTCATCAGAAATGACCAAGAAAAGAACCTCCCCCCTAGATGACAGAATTTTTTTAGTTGCCATAATTCTCCATCTTTTTTTAGAAACTAGATCAGAATGGCATCAAAATAACAGCAGGGAAGGGACTATGGGTTAAATATTCATGGATTATTCATTTCATTGTCCTAGGTACTGTCTCATGCAGTGCTAAAAGAGATGTATGCTTCCTCTCTCCAGGACACAGAAGAGGCCCTGGTTCCATCGACAACAATTCAAGGTCAAGGGAACAAAAAGAGAAATTGAAAAAGGTAGTTCTACTTCCCAGGGCATTCTAGGTCACCCAAAAATCAAGTCCCGGTGCTGGCACTTCATAGACACACTAATTCTTAGAATGCAAAGGAACTCTGAGGTCAGTGGGTCCTTGGTGGGAATTTCCTCTACAGTCCCTACCTGCTGGCCAGCCTCTGTGAGTCCTTCAGTGGGGATTACTCCCCCTTCGGAGAATCATCTATTAGTAATTATGACCTGTTTGAAAATATGATGAAAAAACACATCTATTTACAATAGCCACAAAACCCATAAAATTCCTAGGATTAAACCTCGCAAGGCTTGTGTAATACCCATATGAAGATGACTATAAAACTTTACTGAAAAGCATAAAAAGAGACTTGAATACCATGTGCCTGGATGGAATAAAGAATATCAAAAAGAAGAACCATCCCCAAAGTAATCCAAGGATTCAAGGCAATCCCAATTATGTAGGATTGTTTAATGAAATATGTCAGACTGGCTCTAAGATTCATCTTGAAGGAAAAAAATGGTAAGGAATGGGCTAAACATCTTGAGAATAATTAATATGCAGACACGGGATTCACCATTCACTGAGAGATACAGAAAGCCATCAGATAACCATCTCTGGAACAGTTTAGAATTGGTGCGGGGACAGACAAAACCATCAATGGAAAAGATTAAAGACAGGTACGTACACACATTTAGTATGTGATAAAAGAAGCATCTTGCTAAAAGGTGGACAATTCAGGCGGAGTTGATGGGATGTTATTTTTAATAAGATAAATAAGAATACTGATGTCATGTCTTATGTAAAATAAATTCCAGATGGAGGAAGGAATTAAACATAAACAGTATACAGAGAATTAAAAGAAAACATAAGAAAGTGTTTTCATACCTTAGAGTAGGAAGATCATAAATCAAACCCACGCAAAAAGTCAAGACAAAACTTCCCAAAACCAGAAAGGAAAAGATGGGCAGATCTGAGTTCAAAAAATGGAAAACCTCAATATGACCAAACAAATGTATCCATAAGTAGAGTTAATAAAAGGAGGACTGAAGGGCAGGATGTCACATTTAACTCGTGGGCATCTAGAAATCACTTTTTTAAAGTAGAGAAAGGGCAGGGGCTATAAAAAGACAATTCCCAGAAGACAAAATAAATTGGTCAATAAACTTATGAAAAATACACTCACTTAGAATCGGGGGAACACTAATCCAAATGACTAGGAAGTCAGTCAGATTGGCACAAATTGCAAGTGTTGACAGCATCTCGCTGGGCCGGTATGCAGAGAAGCCAGACAGACACTGCCGCAGAGCAGGGGGCTGGGCCAGTCCTAGGGGACAGCACTGCGGTGACATCAACTGGTTCTCAGTGTGCACCAGCACCCCACACACTTCTAGGGAAATCCTTCCACAAATATAGGGAAATGCTTTTTCCTGGCAGAATTACTGTTTCTATTAACAAAATCCTGGATGGCCTGAGTACCACCCACAGGGGACCGTGTGACTTGGCAGAGACAGCTGGGGCCTCACCTGTCCACCCAATTCTCCTTTCCTTCTCCATCTCACAGAAGACATCTTTCCCAGCAACCTGGTATAGAAAGCACGTGGCAAGTTCTAACCAATGAAATGTGATCTTTCCCCATCTCACCTGAGCTGCCATATGTTTGGTGCCAGGCAGTCTGAGGGAAGTAGACTGGCACTGAGGGTAAAGAGCAGGAGCCCTGAATGTTGTTGGACTCGGGGAAACACAGGCTTTGCCACGCACAAAGGTGTGGACTTGGGCAGGTCGCTCAGCATCCTCACCTGCACGTTGGGGATAATGGTAGTGCCTATCCTATGTTCAAGGAGGGCAACTGGGAAAAGCTTATCACAGAGCCTAAACTGGGAAACACCTTAGTAAATGCCAGTTGTGTTAGGGAGGTGTGCACATGTTCCCCATCAATCAGCTGCAGCCACATGGTGGAGCGCCATCCCACGCAGCACAGTGATTGGTGCACATACAGCACCAAGGTGGGAATGGAGCCAGAGGCCCCACCCCATGTTCAGGGTAGATTCTGAACTTGGCTTCTGGACAGGGTCAATGGCCATCAAGGGGGTACAGTGGTCAATACAGGTTCCAGATCTGACTGGCAGTGGTGATCTTGAAAAGTAATCACCAAGAGGATGCTGGTAAGAGGCTTAGGAGTGAGCTACATCCCAGACCCCACTATGAAGCCTGGGCTTTATGTCTCCTGAATTGGATAAGCTTCTGGTGCTGAGTTATCTGAGTTATCTACTGATGGGAGAAGGGTGACTAGGGGCACAAAATGCCCACCTGGGGACCTCCTGTGAGGATCTGGGAATCAATACAGTGCACACAGATTTGTGATCACACTGTGATTGGAAGAGAGAATCTAGCCAGCTTATGATGACTCTCCAGGAGGACTTGATCTAAGATGCACATTTTTTCTACATTTTCATTGTTTTCTTATTTTAGACAGCATAATTTAGAGATCAAAGATGCCCCCCCTTAGATGTTATATACAGTCATAATGACCAAAACAATGATGATTTATTAAGAATTCAGCATATGTCTAACGTTGAGTCAGGTATTTTACCTACATTTCACAGTGGACACAATAATAAACAACATTCTCACCTCTTGGAAAAGAAACAGTGATTTAGGGACATTAGGTAACCTATCCAATGCAGGTTAGAGATGGAGGCAAGAGTCTACCTTGGTCTTCTACTTGATGCCAACTCACAGGTTTCACCTTTTGGTTGGGTAGGGCACGTACTGTGTAAGGTCACAGAGTCAGTTTAAAAAAAAAAAAAAATCAGCCCAGTGTCAAAGAGCTTCTGGTCCAGTGAATGGGTGAGACCCAGCACCTGAATAGCTTTGACCAGCACAGAATGTTCAGAGAATGCAAAGCAAGGCTTCCCCCTTTCCTGGGGAGGAGGCGAGAGGCTGGCAGAGGTCAGGACACAGAGCCACACGCTCCTGATTCTCTGTAGCTTTTAACGGGCTCAGGGAGGATTTAAGAACCTGAGCTGTGGCTCCCATCCAGTTCCAGCGTCCATCCCAGACCACTTCTGCCTGGGACCAGAGACTGTAAATCTGACATCAGCACCACTACTCAAGACCACAGGCGCATTCACGGCAAGAAAGGATCCTAAAGTCATGGGGTGGGCAGTTTTGTTCTAATTTTTAAAATAGAAAAGAGAGTAGATTAAATGGATACGTTTTCCTCAATCCCCTCCTACTTCTGGAATTTCACAAATAAATTCTTGTTTTGTGAGCCTCAAGGAGAGTGACGGGCACCAGCTTGGGTTCTCTAAGGGTAAGTCAGGCCAGCAGACATTGTTTCTTTTTCTAAAAGCGCATTGGCCTGCAGAGAAAAAGAGTATAGAGTGTACACCCAGGTTTCCACAAGAGAAAGTTTTAAAAGTACATAAATTCTTGTGTACCCAAGGAAGAAATGTTAACTAAGTGGTAACGCCAGTGCTTAGATCTTAGCTGCTTTGAAAATAACATCAAAGCAGGGTAGACAACTCTGAAAATAGTAATAAAGTAAAATAGCTTACCCGTACTGAATGCTTCCTGCATGCCAAATGTTGTTCTAAATGGTATACTGCATTCAATTTCCGTGACAGTGCAGCGAGACAGACACCAATATCATCCCCATTTTATGGATGAGAAAACGGAGACACAGAGAAGCCTTGTCTCTTGGCCCACACAGCTGGCAAGTGACAGGGCAGGGCCTGGACCTAGCCACAGCCTCCAGAGCCTGCTTTGATTGTTTCAGGTTAATCAAGGGTACGAAGAATCAGGTTACAATGTCTGCCTTTGCTAGGACGACTCTCTCTTGTAATTGTGCCCTGCCCCCAAGAGGGGTGCCGTGCCCCTTAACATTGTGCCCATTAAGTGGGAGCACCCCCAGCCTCCCTCATTCTCCTGTCCCCCACTTTGAATTGATCTGAGTTTTTCTCTTACGTTGGTGTGTATCATGTTAGTATGGAGCACATTGGATTCTCATAACTCCATTCTTGTGATACTTCACTAAGAAGAATATGAAGTCTTTCTTTTTTTTTTTTTAAATACATGTATTTTATTATGAAGAATATGAAGTCTTTCAACTCCATCCAGGTTAATACAAAAAACGTAAAGAGAACTGCACTCTTGATAGTGATGCTAATACTGCTCACGTGAAAGATGATAAAGATCAGTATTCAAAGTGATCTATGCATGAAAGAGCACAGTGCCTAAATCCAGGAGGCAAATTTCCTTAAGTCGCATGTATAGTTGCGGAACAGGGGACTCCCAAATGGGCAGTTGTTTCTGAAGGGACAAACCAAAGCACCACACATTCAGTGGCCAGCAAGCCTGGTAGGAGCCCACAGTCTTGGGGGCTGCAACCAATGTACAAAGTCACACAATTAAGTTTGCAAACTCAGCCTAGAAAAAGTGCTATATGCCTCATTGCCAAATATCACTACGGTCACCTCCCAAGTACTCCCCTTGGGAAGCTGTGCACCGGCGTCAGCACCTAATCCACCCTTCGAAGCAATTCTGAAGCTCTTTTTCTGGAATGGCCATCAGAGCTGTCATTCTACAAGGTCTGAACTCATTCTGGAAAAGTGCTGTCATCACAAATGCTCAGAAAAATAAAAGTGGAATGACCACCTCCCAGGGTAGTTGGAGAGAGAAGGCCAATGTTGGGACGAGTTGGGGTGGCAGTGCTCTGAATGTTAACAATCTGTTTCTCCAAATGCTCTTAGGATGAAACACTGGAGCAGAAACATCAGCGTGTGCTCCTGGCGATTAGCTTAAAACTCAGAGCTATGCAACTCCTCAAAGGGCTTGTATCCACTTGGGTCATACAACTGTGAAAAGAAATTGTAGATTACACAAGTGTGAAAGTGCATTTACACAGGCAACAATGACCCTTTCTGAAACAGCAGTGACAGTTATAAATGGCTTTCAGCTTGCAGTCACACTCTCCCATTCTGCACCCAGGTGTAGGAGCCATCTAATGAGCCAGCAGAGCCTGACCCCCAAACCAGGTTTGTTCTCTGACTCTTGTGGATCTGTGGCCCTTGTCTGAATTTCATCTCAAGGAAAACAGACAACCTCCTCCCTCTTAGAAACATAATGAGGCATTCTGAATGTGCAACATGGACTACATACCAGGATACAATGAAGCAGCCCCTTTCCCTACAGAACAGGACACACCGTGTGCCTTTTGCTAGCACCCCGATCAGCTAAGGTGAGGAAAGTAGCCTTTCATATGTCACAAGCCCTGTCTTAACAGGGGGAAACACTCTTGAAACCGTTGACTTTTGGAAAGCATTTAAAACCATCCCCTAAGTGTAGACACACAGACAAGCAAGCAGTGCCAATTCACAACCCTGAACCCTGTCCCACGTGGCGGGCTTGTTGCTCTGGGTGGGGTCCTGCCTTACCGGCCCCAGGGCAGCAGCCTCAGGTTTCTCCTTGGCCTGATTTCTGCTGCGGCACTGGAGGCAGCAGCTGCGTAGTGAGCCCCATCACCTTTCAGACCACCCGCCCACCAGACCTGCATTCACCTGAACTCAGGCGAATGGCGCCTCCCAGTTACTTTCCTTTTGCCACAGTTTCTCCCCCAGCCTTCCCTGAGCCCATTCCAGCCGGGCTGTGCTCCCTGGTTTCCTTTTGCTTCTCTCTCCCGTGAGTGCTCCCAGCCCCAGCCAAGACTGTAGACTGGTGGTCTCCACACTGCTCTTCCCACCCGAGAGTGAGAATGAAATGGGAAGATGCATGGGCAGATGGGGGTTATTCTGAGAACTAGTGAGAACCTCCCTGGAGCCACTCCCTGGAACCACTCCCAAGTGCACTCATACGTTCACACCGCCACCACACCCTCCTCTTCCTACACTCAAATGCACAGCCCCTCCCCAGCATCCCAATTTGGCACATAGGAAGTTGATGGTGGGGGGTGGCCCTGTGTTTCCAGTCTGTGGGAGTTCATCCAATGTCCTTTGTCCTCAAAACTCATAAAGCTGAGGACAGGGACACATTCTAAAGCAAAAGTCTCAAACCTTAGCGGCCCTCAGAGTCACCTGTAGGGCTTAAAACTGATTGCTGAGCTCCACTCCCAGAGTTTCTCACTCATTAGGTCTAAGGAAGGGCTGAGAATCTGTATTCTAGCAACTTCCCAGGTGACACTGAGACTGCTTGTCCAGGGAATGCATCTCAAAAGCACTGCTCTAAATGAAACCACCAGTGGGATCTTGTTTAGCATGAACCATCAGGGCCTGTGCCCATCGACAATGGGAGAAGCCTTATGCGCTGATTCCTTACAGACTTCTCACACTCCCAGGTCTGGTTGTAGAGGATAACCGCGGAGGATTCCTTCTGTTCCCATCATCCCAAGGCCATCTCCACTCTCTAAGCCCTAATGCCCTCTTCTCAATCAACCAGCTTTCCTAAAAAGATCAGGGTCTGGCTCTGGGGATGTCACATTCCTGGGCAGTCCATCCAAGGGGCATGATCTCTGTACCACAGGGACACCTGCAGACCTTTGACAGTTGGGGTGAAAGGGAACAACTGCCAGGCATTTAAAAGAGGAAGCCTGGGTACAGAAAGAGGGGAGCAGGTTCTTAGCCTTCTCTCTTAGCCAGGCACCACCATCACCTCTACCATCCACATTATTCTCAGAGCTCCCAAATTTTAGTGCTGAGGTCATGGGCGGCACTGGAGTCAGACAGACTTGGGTCTTCATCCTGGAACATCACTTCTATAAGGTGATTTAATTCTCACAACCACCTAATTTGAGTTCCATCATAGCTCCTAATTTGAGTTTCTGATGAGAAAGCTTGTGTTCAAAAAGGCAAAATAGTGCTCACTTCAGGAGCACATACACTAAAGTTGGACAATACAGAGAAAATTAGCGTGGCCCCTGCCCAAGGATGATACTCAAATTTGTGACGTTTTCCATATTTTTTGTTTTTACCTGGATGAAACACATTCTTCTTAGTAAAGTATCTCAAAAATGGAAAATAAGTATCCAATGTACTCAATACTAATATGAAAACAATATATAAACAACCACAGGCCCACAGGAAAGAAACAACACAAATATAGTGTAGTCAGGGGGAGGAGAGAGGAGGCGGGGGAGGAGTAGGAGGGAGGGTGATTGGGGGGATCTCACTTAATGTGCATAATGTGAGGGTGTTCAGTGCACCCCCGGGGGAAGGGCACAACTACAGTGCGAACTTTACCTTAGAAATGAAAACAATGTAACCTAAACATTTGTACCCTCATATTAATCTGAAACAAGAAATAAATTCTTAAAAAAATAATAATAATTGTAAAAAGACTAATGAACTCGCCCAGGTCATGCCATCAGGATCCAAGCCCAGAGCCTCTGTTCTGACCACCCGGATGGCCTGCCTCTCTGTCAGGAAGAAGGAAGGTCAGGGATGTCCCTAGGGGAACTGCAAAGGGCCGGCTGGCATGGTGCCTCCTCATCTGAGGGCTTGGCAGGTGGGCCCAGGGGACACAGTGACCTCTGGAGCCCCTTCTTCATTCCATTCCAATGATCAAAACTGCAGAGGGAAACTCACTCTGTTTCAAGAAGAAATAAAAGAAACAAGACAAGCACTAGCTTGCCTCTGTGATCCATCAAAATTTTCTCCACGTGGGTAAGGAGGTTTTGTGGTCAGAAATGTAACAAGGTAATTATTTTCACACCAGTCCTTCTGCATACTTTTTCACAGACACCAATTTCACAAGGCATAATTATCTATTTTCACCTGCTTCATAAATTCCTCCTTTCCATTTTGTCCCCCAGTAAACTAGAAATTATTTAAAACAGGAGCCCAACCATGCATCGAGGTGCTGGGCTCCACACTGCAATCCTCGCGTGCTCCCGGCTGCCCCCTCTGGCCGGCTGACCCTGGCGTGTTCCCCCGGCCATCTGGCCCTCCCATGGAAGGAAGCGTGTCTCACAGTGAGGCATCACCGAGCTCCTGCTACCTGAGAATGGAAACCAGCCTTGTTGTGGCCACGGCTCCTGCCCAGCGCCCTGGTCCCTCTCGTCCAGGGGGAGTGGCTCTGTAGTTCTCCGATGCCCGGTCTGTGCCTGCCTCCCTCCTTCTCCCCAGCATCCCAGCCACAGGGAAGTCCCCTGCTCATTTATTTTCACCAGGATATTTCTACCAAGGTGACTGTGGGGTTTAGGGCCACAAAGTGGATTCTGCTGTGTTCTCGGGGCTGGCATCAAGCCTGGGCTCCCCCTGACAACGTCACTTTTATTTTGAGATATTCGGCATCCTCTCCTGCTGGAAGCTTCACTATCTACTGCGATCTTCACACTTTCCAGAGATGGAACCAAAGCGAGTTCTAACATCGATTGAGAATTTACTATGAACCGGGCACTGTGCCAAAGGCTCTATAATACTATTTGGCTTAATCCTCCTAACAGCTCAGAAAGGCATACATTCTTATGAGGCGGTGAGGATAAAATGATAGAATGTGAGGAAGTTAAAAAATTAGACCAAAGTCACAGAGAAGGTAAGAGACAGTCAAGATTCAAACGTTTTGTAAAATTTCAGATTAATATAAAGGTATATATGATTAGGTGACATTGTTTGCATTTGTTAGGTAAAGTCCAAGCTGTACTTGAGCCCTTCACCCAAGTGGTAATGGCACAAAAATAGAGACATAGACATAGGGAACAGAATAGAAAACCTTGAGAGTCTCATATCGCCATCTGATCTTTGATAAACCAAACAAAAACACACACTGGGGAAAGGAATCCCTATTTAATAAATGTTGCTAAGAGAACTGGTTAGCCACAAGGGGGGACCTACACCTCTCACCACTTATAAAATTCACCCATGATGGATAAAAGACTTAAATCTAAGATACAAAATGATAAAAACTCTAGAAGAAAGCATGGGGAAACTTGATGATATCTGCCTGGGGAAAGACTTCATGAAGAAGACCCCATTGGCAACTGCGGCCAACAACAGAAATAAACAAATGGAATCTGATCAAGCTAAAAAGCTTCTGCACAGCTTAAGAGACAACAATTAAAGATTCAAACTTTTATGGCTGAAGTGCCAGAGTCCATCTTCCAACCACTACATGCAATTGGTAACCTGTAAGCATTCCTGGGAGAGTTTAGGGGTGCCATGACTCCCCAGAAAACTGAAGGCCTGCGTGCAGTGCCCAGGGAGGCCACAGGAGAAGGGGGCAGTGACTTTTCCTGCTGAAGCTCAGCGAGCCCAAAGCCTAGAGTCAGCTCCTTGGCCCGTAACCTTGGCCACCCCTCCCTGCTGAGGGATACATCTTCCCCTTGTCCCTTCCCTTTGTCTTCTCCCTCAGCTTCCCTCCCCTTTGGTTGGCATCTCCTCATGGAATGTGCCCCCCCTGCCCAGGTGGTCTATCTTTATTCAGAGAGTTTCATCAGCAGAAAGAGGCAGGAGTCACTTGCTATCAGTCTGTAGCTATTCCCCAAGCTCCCAGTAAGGTTGATGTGGGGGGTGCTCCTTGCACTCAGCGATAGCTCCTCATGCTGGTAAATGAGCAAGTATTGGGCCATTGCTGGACAAGGGAGCAGTCAGACAGGAACTCCTGCAGCAGGCCTGGAACTGCAGGCCTTGAAGGAACTGTGGGGTCAGGGGGTAAGAAGGGAGAAGGAAGCTAGGTGCCCACAAACAGTAGCAGTGATCTGACTGCAGACTCAGAATGCAGGGCTCTCAATGCCGCCCTTCTCTGACTTCACCTAGCACCCAGCCCCTCTAGCACCACCTTGAGGTACACTTATATCCCTGCCAAGTCCACTGACAAGGTTTAAGGACAAAGCTGGACACATAGGGCTGTCAGGGCCTCTCAGAGTTCAAGGGGGACCCCATTTCTCCCAACAGATTATAAAGAAAATGAAGAAATGTCTAAACAAGGCTACAAAAGGTGTCAGGCATTGTAAATGTTTAGATGGAATAAATTAACACTTTTAGCACTACAAAAATACAACAAATATGTATGTACTGGCCCCAAGAGATTAATGGATTCATTAAAATATTAATTCTTAGTGTGCAATCAGTTTTCACGGACATTTTCAGTATTGTCAGTGAATGAGGTGACCGTTGATACAATCTCATTTAAAGAAAACTACAACAAGCTCGAACTGAGGCCCTTCCAGACTTTGAGTCCTCAGCTCTTGAACTCTCCTGATGCTGCCTCCTTCTCCCATGACCATAGAACCTGGGCTCTGAGAGGCCCACTGCCCTGTACATTTTAGGAAGACAGAGCTCTTCTTCTTACCTGGGTACCCAAAGCCCCCAGGCAGGAGGTGACTGGTTCCAGCTGGGATGGCAGAGGACAGCATTTGCAATGTTCAAGAGCACCTGTGTCATCCCCACACTGACCAACCTCTCTCTGCAGGGGCCCTCAAGGTCACAGTGCAGGGCTGTACCCTGCCTCAACAGATATGTTCTTTGTATCGGGAAAATTACTTACTGTGGTGATGCGTGGTGTTCTCTTTTTAAGAGAACAGATGGCACCTCCAATTAGAATGCCTTAAAAGGAAACCCTAATGAGATTATAAAAGACAACAAATTGACTTTTTCATACAGTACTTTCCTGGCACACAATAAATCAAATATACAATGAGGTTCAATAAAATAATAGGTTTATTTACATTTGTGTGTACCCCAGCCCTGTCTCCTGTGTCCCTTCACCGAGCACCTGCCCCTACAGGCCAAGGCAGGGAGTTGGACAATGCTTCTGTGAGCTGCTCTGGGTCTGGCCACCACAGCCATGTGTGACTTTGATTTAGCTATTTCCAGTCTGACCCTTGCACTCTATGTCTGTGGGTATAAGAGCACAGGGGATGGGGATGGCGGTGGTGACACACAAAGGCAAATGTAGCAATCACTCCCACCCTGGATAAGATAGGGAGACTGGGTGATGAAGGTGCCTCTAACCCCAGAACTAGCTAGTCAGGATGGAAAAGCCTATGGGGTCTGATGTTAATGAAGGTAGGATGTGGGTAGTAGAGCAGAGAGAGGCTTTAGGATGGTGCAATTTTTTTCTAGGAATTGGCCCTTATTGGTTCAAGTGCATTAGATCAGGTGGCGTGGCTGGAAGATAAGCCTTGAGAGAGAGATAGGAGGGGTGCCATAGCCAGGAGGACAGATCCGTACCAGCTTTTTGAGTATTTGGTCATCGGTGACCACTTCCAGAAAATGGATAAACTTACAAGGTATGAGTGCTGAGGTAGGAAGCTAGGGGTGCCAGCCTCCTATTTTCACGAATTCATCTGTAGAGGGGTTCGTAAGCAGAACTAGAAGGGCATGTTTTCAGGAGGGAAGCAGTGATATGCTAGGCATGTGCTATGGTAACCATATGGACTGGTCTTTGGTCTGGACATCCAGGCAGCAGCCATTCAGCATCCTTAAGTGACTTATTAAGAAGTACATTATACAATGCTTTTTAGGCTCATGGAAGACCCTCGGGGAGCCTCAGAAATCAGTGGAGGAGACACCACAGCAGAAAGATTGCAAACCAATACAGCCTCTATGAAAAGAGGTATGGAGAATTCTCAAAGAGCTAAAAGTAGATATCCATTTGATCCCATAATCTCATTACTAGGTATCTACCCAGAAGTAAGAAAAATCATTTTAACATAAGAACATTTGCACTATAATTTTTATAACAGCTTACTTCACAATTTGCCAAGATGTGGAATCAACCCAAGTGCCCATCAACCCATGAATGAATTAATAAACTGTGGTATATGTAGGCCATGGAATACTATTCAGCCATAAAAAGCATGAGACTTTACATATTTTGTATTAACCTGGATAGAGTTGAAGAACATTCTTAGTAAAGTACTTTAGGTATCCAAGGTACTCAATATTAATATGAAACTAGTAGGTGAATAACTACATGCCCTCGTGAGGGAAAAACACAATTAAATTCAAGTTGGGAGGGGGGGATAGGAGGGAAGGAGGAAGGGGAGGGGGAGAGAGATTGGAAACTTCTCACCTAACATGTACAATGTAGGGGTGTATAGAACACCTTTTGAGTGAAGGACCTAACTACAATTTGGACTTTGCCTAACAAATGCAAAAAATGTAACCTGATTATTTGTTATAACCCTCCCATAAATCTAAACTAAAAAAAGAAAGATTCTGAACTCCAGTCAGCAGAAATGGAATCATTTCTGTTAATATCAACCCACCAGACAGGGAGATCTGGGGAAAATCAGTTTACAAAAGGATGAGCTTTTCCTCAGTTCTAATCTATAAGCATTGATCGAGCTCAGGACCTTGATCTGGAAGACACTTTCATTCTTCTTCTTTATCTAGTAAAGGTTATATACACTAGAAGCCTAGAATTAAGAAATTCTTCCACTCAGAGTCCAGGCATCTTTTCCTGTTCATCAACCTCCAAGTATTGAACAAAGAAATGTAAGGGAAGGTCTCTGCTCCCAGGAATCCAGGCAGTAGCATCCAATGCAGAAGAAAGTTCTAGCATAATTAGAGGCTAATGTGAAGCACTGACCTCCGAATACAATGGGAATACTGAAAAGAGAGATCATCCCTATTTCAGGGCTGCAATGCTTAGGGGAGTAAAGTGCCCTGCAGGGACAGTGCTGATTCTTTCTTCCCATTATTAAGGAATTAAGGGTTAAATATAGGGAGAAAATTATCCCTTCCTCCATCCATACCCAGAGGGTGGAGTTGCCTCTCCCATTTTCAGCAGGATGACTGTCCTTCCCTCTGCAGCAGATACTGGGACAGTGGATGTAGCTGATGCATTAGCCCTAGTCTCTAGAACTTCTTCCTTGGAAACTCACGCTGTGATCAGGCCTCTGAGGGTCTTGTCATTTGTCAGGGGCACAGGTGCTACACCATGCTGGACACTGGAAGGGACACAGGGAGATGAGTATATGGCACACAAGGACCTTCATTGGACAATGGAGATGAGAAAAGAACAAAAAAACTGAATAGCTAACAAAATGATGAAAGTTCTAAGGGGGATCTGGACACAGAGATACAGGAAATTGAGTGAAGAGAGAAGAGATTCTTAGTGGTAGGGACCAGGAGCAGCTTCTTGGAGAAGATGAATGAAAGTGTTACTGGGAATTGTTGCAGTATCCTAGTGGATCTTAATTTCATACCCCCCAAACTCCCCAGGCTGGTACCTGATGGGCAGAAATTTCACTTCCCTGGTGAGGGGAAGGCATTCACATATAGGAGGAGGGGAGATGAAAGAATATAATCTGTACCCTGTGCTACTGAGCAGAGAGAAGGGCCCTGCATCCCCAGCACAGGAGCTATGCGTTTCAGCACCATGGCCAGCGTTTCCACTTTGAATTGCGAAGGACAAGTGATGTCTTTTCTTCCTGGCCCACATCTGCTACTTGCACTGTTAAGGAACAAAACTCCCCAGCCCAAAGCCCTTAATAGACACTTACTAGTGCAGGCCACTTCTGGGGGGTCAAAATCCGCACGGTAATAGCCAGTCCGGCAGGTACAAATGGGAGATGCCTCTGAAGGGGAGCGGCTGTTGGAGGGGCAGTGGGAGCAGCCTTCAGCCTCCTGGCTGGCCTTGAACATCCCTGCAGGACAGGCTGGAACACAAAGAGACCATATGAGAATTCAGTGAAGAGTGGCATCTAAAAACCCTTCTCTAAAACTGGAAAACAAAAGATATCTCCCCCTAAAGAGGATGCAGAGATGCCCCGTTGCACCAAGTGAGCATCTCTGATTGAGGAACCCCTTGTAACACTTCCAGTTCTTCTAAAATTCTTGCTGAAATATACCTTTCTGATCTAATCGCCTCCCTCACTTGAACAATATGAATGATAATTCTTCCCCTTCAGGTGTGTCAAGAGGTTTGCTTGAGAAAATGAATCTAATGTGTAGCTCAGTTCCTGGGACATAAGTGCTCCATAAACAGCTACTTCCTTCCCTTCTATCTAGTTATGGCCAGGGCTTCCCCCTGAGCCGCTCACTGGAGGAATCTTGTCCAATGGCCTCAGATGGAAAGGGTCCTGGCCTCATGGTTCTTAAATGCCATGTTGCAACACACATGAGGGCCAGCATGAGGTGAGTTAACATTCTCTTGTTATGAATAATGGTAAGAGACTGAAATTCATGAGTGATTCTTTAAAAATCTATTAAGTGCTTTCAAGGTTGTTACATCATCCTCTCTTAATTGCATTTTGATATACTTTGAGAGCAGGGCAAGAAAAGGATGTCTTTGCAGACACTGCACCAGGGGATATGTTGTGTACATGGCAGTGTGGAAGCTTGGGAACACCTGGTATAGCCTGATGCCCACTGATGGTACCCTCGTATGTCAGGTACCTCCTCCTAGTTCCCTGTGGGATCAGCCTATAGAGAGTCCTGCCCTGAAAGTATGGCTCCAGGCTGTCCCTTAGGCTTTGATCCAGTCTTATCAACAGATTGTTGAGTCCACACATCTGGTCTCCTCTTTGTTGATCCCTCAAAAGATTGATCCCATTTGCCCTACTTTCCCGAGTCCCTTCTTTACCACATCAGCCACTGAATCTTCCTATTCCCAAGACACTTGCTCTGATTTATTCTCCTCTGAGCCCCTGTTGCCTGGTCAATTTACTTAGCTTTCTTACAGTTCACTAATTTATTCAACAAGCATTTACTGAACACCTGCTGAGAACCTGACTCAGGTAATCAGAGGACAGAGCTTGCCTTCAAGGAGCTCTTGATCCAGCATAGTCCTACAGTTATAACACAATGTGATTGTTGCATTAATGGAAGTACCATTCTAATGGTTTCTACTTATACAAAGCTCATCTTCTCAAATATATTGTTCCCTCCTGGAAAGTGCCGAGTATTCTTTAATAATAGCAGTAGCCACCATCTGTTAACTTGTCTTGTTAAATGCTTTACGTGCATTCCTCTATGGGGTAGCTATTATTATCTCCATTTTTCTAATGAGGAAATTGGGACATGGAGAGGTTAAAAAAGTTACCCACGATCACACAGTGGGAGAAATGATAGTGATGACATATATATAAGCTATTTGAAAAATATACACTGATTTTCTGCCAAGGCAAGAAGGAAGAACTATTTCCTATGCTGTGAAGGTTTTCTCACTCCATTGCTCACTTAAAGTGGAAAGGGTTTCAGTTACTCTGTATGTGTTCTGAGGTAGGAGCGCAACTTGGATCGGAGGCAATCTCTGAAACGCAGTGTTCTGGAATGGTACGGCCCAAGTGTGTTCCATGGAATTCAAGTTCTCTGGGTTGTTAGCACCTATTACAAAAAGTCAAGTAATTTGAAGTGTGAATTAGAAAAGTTGATCTCATTCTGTATTGTAGAATTTCTCAGAAATTCCAAAATTGGGATATGGAATGCCATGCTTTTTCGCCAAGAAGCCCAAATTGGCAGGGAATTTCCTAGGACCATGGAACACACTTCCATGAATGGAATTGGGGTGAATGTGGCTTCCCAATTTAGGGGAAGCAACAATTTCTGTCATGATCCTTGTAGAAACAGGCTACTTAGTGACCCATGTCAGCACATTCAAAAGAAACTTCTCTGTACAAAGAAAAGAAGAACTCGTGTGAATCTTTACGAAAGACCCAACAAATACAACATCAAAAGGGAAAACACTGAATGGCATGCCCAAAGTACCCTAGAATTTGGCTTACTAATTTATCTTTCCAAGCCCACTCAGTTCAGTCTCTTCTATTTTCTCCTGCTTTTCCGGTTTTTCTTTCCATATCTTTCCTCATCTCTTGTGAGAAGCACGTGGCCCCTTCCATGGTAACCTCCTAGCATTCCTGGCCCTGCCTGGTTCTGGAGGTGCAGAGCACAGAACGCTGGCTCCCTGCAGGCCTCTGCCGCCCAGACCCCTGGAGCTCTGTTCCTGGAAAGGGGCAGGGAATGTGGGGAGGGTCCAAGCATTCATATTTGGTCCTTGCCACACTGTAATTCTCTTAATGTATCAATCTGAGGAGAACAAGGTGTTTTCTCTTTCTTTTCAGCACTGAAAAGCCTCCTCCCTTTACATTTAATGAGTTAACAGCATAAACAATTATCCCAAAATCCACAAGTGGCAGAGAGATTTCAAAAGTGCCTTCCTCCAAGGTTTCTGATGGAGGAAGGCAGCTCTGGGTGACTAAGTCCCCAAACTCCAAGGGGAGGGATGGACGGGAGGAGTTCTAAACTGGACTCTGGGGAGAAAGGCTCAGGGAAGGATTGGGAGTCACCCCAGGAGGTGGTGTGACTTCATCCTCCCCAGAGACATGAGCAATTGGCAGTGGTCAGACAACCTGGGGTCTCCTGGTTCCTAGTTGGGTGACCACTGACAAGTTATGTGATCCCTCAGAGCCTCAATTTGCTCATTTGTATAAAGGACCTATATAAAAGAATCATATGCTTCTCACAATAAACTCCCACAGGTCATTAAAATTTAATAATCTCAAATATGAAACGTAACTATCATTAACATGTGCTAATAATGCTAATTCCTCTCCTCCCCAATTTACCCACTTCTTTTTTAAAATCAAGTTTTCTTTGCAGAGCCTTTTGGAATTCAGAGTCAGAATATAAATCTGAAGTTCCAAAGTGGGCAAATAAATCCTGGCACCAAATGAAAGAATGTGTTTCTGCATAGAGTATTTCTGGGTATTTTTTTTTATAATGAGTTAATCATTATACGCATAACATATATTTTACATATAATTAAAAAATGGGTGCATATCTTCATATCTTTTTTTTTCTTCTTCATATCTTAATAAGACCAGTATCTAGGCATTCCCTAATTTATAACAGAAACAGGATTCCTAAGTTTGTTTATTAAACTTTCAGATTGTAACTTGTAACCATATTCTTGCTACATTTTCTCAGAGAACTAATGTTTCAAACAATAATTAAGGTTCTAACCCACAAAGCCTTTTGAACTTGTCTTGTTTCAGACACCACTAATAAAAAATGAAGTTGACAATATTATTATTTTAATAGACATTTAACGTAGAAAACTAAATAAGAAAACTGTGCTTCCCCTGGAGAAAAAGCAGGTTTAATTAAAATGATAAAGGAGCTTCTGGGTAGATTTTGACAAAAAAACATATAGGCCAAGAGGAGCAAATGCAAATGGCCTTTGGGGGTCAGGTCAGTCACTAGAGCACATAAAGCAGCTGGGAGAAACAGTACAGAATGTTGCAGAACTCCAGCAGCCTGGAGACTGTACGCCTGCAAAACCTCTATGTTTCAAAAAAAGTAGTAATTCAACCTCACCCAACACATCTTGCACTTCCAAGCAGTTTTGAGGTGGATAACACAATCCTTTTCTTTAATATCATTTCAAAACTCAGAAGTTCCCTGTCTCAATACAGAATTACAGTCAGCATTATCACGGCAGTTACGAGTCACTCATTCAACAAATGTTCCCCCCAGCCAGGCACCACGTTAGAAGAATAGAGTGGGGCACAGAGAGGGCTACAAACTTTGGAACATCCCCTTTCTGGTGGAAGAGGCCGATGACAGAACACTGCTTCTCATGCCAGTCTGCTTGTGTGTGCACAGAGGCCAGACTCCAGGGTGTGCATCTGTTAGGGCTCCTTCTTTATAAGATGAAGGTCATAGGAAACTTCTTTGGTGGGGAGGAGGTAAGATTCAGAAGAGAAAAAGACAAAGCAAAAAGAGAAGAGCTGGAAGAACAGGAGAGGCAGGAAGGGGAATTAGATCAGAACGTGTCCGGCCTGGGATGTCCGCAGGGGAGTTTCGTTACTGTTCCAGGAGGTGGGTAGAATGAGAAGTTGTCTGCACCTAGTTGTGTACTCACGTAAGACCTTGGTCTTTGGGACACCTGTAACTTCTGACACAAGTGCAATTAACAGTTGCTTTCTTCCTTAAGAGAAGGGAGTTTGCTTCCCTCCATTCAAGTGATCACCATTCAGACAGAAGACCTAGAAGCTTGCAGAGCTGAGGTGTTCAGATGGCACGCCCACAGGCGTGGGCACACACACTCACGCACATTCACACAAGCAAACCTCTTCTCCCACCCCTGACTTCAGCAAAGGGGAAGAGACAACCCTGAGTCTCCCCCATCTATAAACATGTGTATTTTCCATTAAACAGACAAAACACACATTTCCCTCCCTCTTCTAGTGCCAAAGGACTGGTACACATCACCTCCCGCGGCTATCCAGAAGGTCACCTTGAAACACCCACCCAACTTCTCAGAGCCTCAACGAACAATGTAACAAATTACCTGCTGCTTACTACTCTCCAGAACGCCTCTCCCCTCCCATCCTGCACGCAGACTTCCAATGACATTGAATCCATCACCTACAGTACTATTACTTTATAAAGAAACAGATTAAGTGTCTCATAAACAGCGCAGTGATTGAGATAATGGAAAGCGATTCTCATCCCCATCTGCAGCAAAGGGGTTATGAAGCATTTCCAAGCAGCCAGGAAGAGGAAATTAATAGAAGCAAGAGGGAATAACCACTTTTATGCAATTTCCTCAGGAGATAGTGGACCATCTAATCTTTATTGGAGCCCTTTAACCTGTCACTCACACTCACCAGAGCCTCTTTAGCTCTCACGATTTTTCTTGATAGTGAAGGAAGATAAAATGAAAACCTCAAAACATTATTTTAGAATTTTCAAATCTGGAGGGCACACATTGTCTCTGCTCCGCCTCCCTCAAATGAGGCCTCAGAAAACATTTTTATGCAGCAGAAATGTGGGAGAGCTTAACTATTCCCAGTGCACGGTCCAGGGGGTCAGAGCGGCACTGCAGGAAGGAAATCTCTCCTTGCATTTTAAATGTGATTCTTCCCTCCACCGCCACCTTCTGTCCTTGCTCTTTCTTTTTAATAATCTGATTACTTCTTCTGATCTAATTTTTCCCCCAAATGAGTTTGCAAAGGTTCATGCCAATGAATATTCATCCCCTGCTTAAGAACCTGGTGGCTTTTCCTCAAGGCAGGTGCAGCTCAGCAGCTGGCTCAGGGAAGTGTGCCCACCTCCCGGGCAACGGTGAGAGCGGCAAGAAGGGCTTCTGGCCTGGAAGGAGAAAGTTCACAGCCCAGAGCACATTGTCCCATCAGCCTCCCTTTCATCTCCATGCCCTGCTCCCTCTGTAGGAGAGGCAGAAGAGCCTGTCAAGGGAGCTGCTAAGGATTTCCGGACAGGTGTGGTAGTGGTCAGCAAGAAATTCCTGTGGGCTGTGCACAGAGCTCTGCTGAGCTCCTCCCACAGGTCTCATGGCCCTGAGTTAGGCCTGATATTTAGAATCACTCCTGTGGCTGAACATCTTCACCACCTTCACATTACTGGTGGCTGACACCATGGGCTGCTGACTCTAAAAGTCCAGGCATGAGGCTCCCTAGAAGGGACCAAGGCTGCTGTACTGGGATTGCCCCCTTTCTACTCTCAAAAGTGGTGTTTACTTTTCCAAATCTTCCTGGAAAACCCCCCAGGATCTCATTATCTCATTGGGATCCGGGGCCTTATGGAAGCCCCCACTTTTTCTTATAGTCATGACAATGCATTGGGAAAATTGATAGCAAAGTAGTTCCCAGGCATCCATTTATCCATCCACCCATCCACTCAGCTCCTGTATGAGTTGGAAAGCTTTCTGAAGGTTGACACGACGTCTTGTCATCTTGTCTTTCCTTTTTCCTCAGTACTTAGCACAAGGCTTACGCATAGGCATTTGTATCAGGCGTACATATTTGATACATTCTCTGGCTAGTTGGAGTGAATTTTCACTGAAAGCCTGCTGTGACAAGACTCAAAAGGTAAAAATTGTGGTAATAACAACAACCACAGCAAATTTAACCTTGATGTTAGTATGAGAGGCTGTGAGGTGAAGGGATGCTACCACACAAAGTATGAATTCTTTTAGTTTTCTAGGAATGTGATTTGATGATGTGTATTATGAGCTTCAAAACGGTCCAAGATTTGATTCAACATTCCACCTCTAAAAACTTACTCTAAAGAAAAAGGCAAGCAGGTGTGGGAAAAGGCTTATGTTTGTGAATATCAATCATAGTGTTATTTATAATAAGGAAGGAAGAAAGAAAGAAGAAAAGGACAAGAAGAAAAGGAGAGAGGAGGAAGGGAAGGAGGGAAAGGAGGAGGGAGAGAGGGGAGGGAGGGAGGGAGGGAGGAAAGACAGAGAAAAAAGGAAAGAAGGAACATAAAAGTCTAATAATAGGGTATTGACTAAATACATTATGGAACATCCATATAATGGAATATTATATAGTCATTTAAATTATGTCTTGGAAAAATATTTTAAAAGCAGATCTAAATCTATATGTAGAATGTGAACATCATTATGTGTACACATATACACATACTCACTAAAATGAAAATTGAGACCTAGGAGTGGTGGCATTACTAATGATGACTATTTCTCTGTACTTTACCCATGTTGTCCATTGCACATACATGACTTTTGTAACCAAAGGAAATCTCGTTCACTACATTTTTAAATTTTCTAGAGGACACTAAGGTATGAATGACCACCTCTGATCCCAAGGAGCCGAGCCTGGCAGGGCAGGTCAAAGGGGATGTTTACTGATAGGAGTTCCACAGCAGACGGGGAGGAGCCCTGTGTGCCAGAGGTCTTCAGAGGAAGGGGACAGAGGAATATAGGTTGTCTACAGGAGCCAGGACTTGCACAGAGCCTCAAAGGATGGGTAAAATTTGACTCAGAAATGGGAGGGCAAGGCGAAGGGAAAAGAATACACCAGGACTCAGAGAAAACAGGATCCTGGATTACCTGGGGAACTTCTGACTAGTTATAGAAGTTGCCAAGAAAGCAAAGCATATATGGAGGCCTCGGGTGGGGCTGGGAGGTGGAGGCCAAGGCACCTGCACTTCTACATCTACCTGGGCACTTGAAGCCAAATGGGTCTCCAGTTCTTGCCTCACTGGGCCTGTTGCCAGCTGTAATGGTCCGTGCAGAGGGGACACTTAGCTGTGTCATGCACTTGTATCACTCATAGTGACACTTGCTGAAATTGATGAAGGCTGCAGGCATCATGACACAGACGAGACTGTAACTTACAGTGCTATTAAGCTGCTCAGACAGCAGAAGCGCAGTGGTAAGCTTAGAATGCACCAGCATGGAAGCTGTTAAAGAGGTGGAATCAGGATGGGGGTGCTTTGCCTTGGTGAAATGGGGAGATCAGTGATCAGGACTGAAGGTCACAAATAGGAGAGCAGTGTCTTAGGGGAGGGCAGGTATCTAGGTCCTCATCACTGATGGTAGCCTGTCTCCAGAAGGCAGTCAGATATTACATCAGAGCCAAGGCCCTATCCAGGCATAGGAGGCCAGGTTGGGCATCAGTCTCTGGCAAAAGTGAGTCCAGGGCTGGACCCTGTAATCCTGGCTTAATGCAGTGATTAAGCACTGGAGGTAGCCATGAAACAAGCGTAGGTTTTCTAAGGATATAGGCCAGTGGTTCTCAAACTATGGTCTCCAGACAAGGTGTGGACTGAATGTTTTTGTTCTTCCAAAATCATATGTTGAAGACTAATTCCCAATGTGATAGTATTTGGAGGTAAGGCCTCTGGGAGGTGATTAAGTCATGAGAGTGGAACCCTCATAATTGAGATTAATGCCCTTGTAATAAGTGATGCAAGAGAGCTTGCTTTCTCTCTGCTCTCCACCACGTGAAGATACGATGGGAGATGGTCAGCAGCTGCAACCAGGATGTGGGACCTTCCTGGATCTTCTGGCACCCTGAAATTCAAACTGTCAGAAATAAACTTTTGCTGTTTAGGCAACCCAATTCATGGCATGTATTTGTTATAACAACCTGAACTAATATCAGCAATGCTGGCATCACCTGGGGACTTGAAGAAATGTAGAATCTTGGACCTTACTCTAGACAAGCAGTTTTCAACCTGTGGGTCGTGACCCTTTGTAACAATGAAAATACATCACAGCATTAGGAAAGTTGAGAACCATTGCTCTAGACCTACTAAACCAGAAAATATGGGGGTGGGACCCAGTAATCTGAGTTTTATCAGGCCCACCAGATGATTCTGATACAACTCAAGTTTGAGAACTATTTCTCTAGGCCATCTCTAGACGGGGAAACATCAAGTCCTCGGAGTCTGAAGAACTGCAACTTACTGATTGTGTGATCGTAAGTAAGGTATATACTCCTCTGAACTTCAGTCTCCACATTCGTGGAAGAGGATGCTAAGGTAACTTCCTTTTCATGGCTATTGTGAAGATCAGTATAACATGTAAACTTCCTGGAATGTAGTACTTCCTCAATAAACAGTAGAGAAATGTTTTCTGCCAGGATCCAAGCTGAATGTTTTCATCAATCATTCATTTGTAAGTGTTAATTGATCACCTACCATATACTTGGAGCTATGCTAGCTACTGGGACATATCAATGTATGCAATGCATGGAGATATCCCTCTTCTGGAGCTAGCATCCTGGAAATTCCAATGGATGAGAGCAACATGGCTTGGAAAGGCCACAGTAGGAGCCTAACTCAGTCTCGGAGGGTCTTGGGAAAGTGACATTTAAGTTGAGATGTAAAGAAGACCTATGCAGATTGGCAGAGGAAAGGGAGGTTAGTGAGAGGAGATAAAGAGCCTTCTAGGCCCTGTAGACAGAACAGGACTCAGTTAAGGTGCTGAGAACAGTGTTCCCAGGGCCAAGGCTCTGTGAGCACTCAGAGAGCTTACGTGGGGTGGGCAGTGGTGCACTGACGAGGCTGAGAGGCTGCGGAGGTGTCCTGAGCTCATGTCTTCAGCCCCTGGACTTTACCCTATGGTTTGTGGAAGCCACCAATAGGCTTAAATTTGGAAGAAGCATAATCATATTTTGTTTTTGAAACATATTGGCTTCTGGGAAGAGAGTGAGGACAGTTATGGGAAGATTCATTAGCCCAAAAAGTGTGATTATGGACTTGGGTAGTAGGAATAGAGAGAAGTAGATAGATTCAAGAGCCTTGTAGAAGAGGAGGGCTCTGCGCTCCCTTCGAGGTGCCAGGTACTGGGTCAGGTGCTCGGAGTTAAAGATTGTGACTTCTTGTCTGGCTTCTGTTCCTGCTCTCCTCCTGATGCCAGAAAGCTGGCCCTCCACATTCATCCTCTAGGGTTAGGGAGCTCCTCTTCCTGGAGGTCTCCTATAGAAATACAATCCTCTGGCAGTGAGCTCCTTGCCCCTGACTCTGGGGGTGGGAGTGGCAGTAGGAAGGGCCCAGAGCAGAGAAGGTGGGGAGCTTACCTAGAAACCAGGACCTATGTGGCTCTTCTTGCAGCTTCTGTGTCTGCTTTGTAAGTCTGTCCTGCAGTGGCCAGCCTGAAGACAGAGCTGGAGGAGTGTAGCAAGGCAGTCTCCAGACACTGGAGTCCTCAGAGTGGCCAGGAGAGCCTTCTGGACTTTGGGATGGCACAGGAAAGAGATCTCTTTGGGGTGACTACTTTCCAACAGGCCAACCGGACGGACAGTAGCTGCAGGAAGACCCAGGGGCTGGTTCCTTAGCTTCAGCTCAACAAAAGGGGATGGAAGTGGTGCAGATGGAGGGAGATGCTGGAGACTATACATCTTTAGACAGAGGGAAACAGGGACCATAGAGGGCAAGCAGGGACTCAGCTGAACTTATTCTTGGGCCCAGCCTGCCTCAAAGTACAAGGGAAAGGGGAGGACATGGGAGGAATTGTCCAGGAGGCAGCTGACAGGCTCTCCTGTCCCCAGCCCAGCCCTAGGAGAAGCAAACACACCTCCATTGCTCCCACAGAAGCAGCCCACAGGCCTGGGGGCCTGGCTCGGGGCAGAAGACAGTAACACAGGTGATGGGAGTAAGCAATCATTGAGCAGAGCCTGGAACACGGCAGGGCCTGGTCCTGCATGCTCCCAGGCTCTTCCTACCTTGAAGTGGGCAGGCAGGGACAGAAATGGGGGACAGCAGTGTCACAGCAGCCAGATCCCGGCCAGGAGATGCTGTCTCTGTGAGTGGGCCAGCCCTCAAACTGGTCAAGTGGTGAGGAAGTTGGACAGACACACATGGCCTAAGAAATGTGTGCCAGCTCCTCTTTCTACGGTGTTTACCCTAAAGAAATAATCATGCACAGCTCAAAGACTTGAAGATTTACGAGGGAACTTGTGATAGGGTTGTTTAGAGCAAGAAAAAGCAAGTGATGACCTAAGCCCTGGCATAGGCAGTCAGATAAATAAGAGATGGTACATCCACAAATGGAAAACCGTGACCCCATCAAGGAAGATAGTAAAGACCTGTGTGTGGTGACATGGAAAACTATTGGGTACATATTGGTAAGTGAAGAAACACTTCCACAAATAAGGGAACAAATATTGTTCCCAAATACTTCACTTCTTTTTAGAGAGGTGAGTTTACAGATGGTGTTCTTATCTTTTCTGATCTACATTTTCCAATTTTTATGCAGTAAACTTCTATTGCTTCTTAGAACAGAAGAATTTTTTTTTCAAATAGTGTAAGGTCAGAGGCCACAGCGAAGCTTGAGTGGTGTGTGGCCAAGGTGAGAAGTGAGGCTCCGCTGGCAGAGGGGTGAAGCAGAGAGGGTGGCGGAGTGTGAGGTGCTCCCTATGCCAGCCCAGAGAGGCCCCAGCCAACCCAGCCTTCCTGTGTGCCAGCGCACCTTTGTGTACCCAGGACTGCCGGGATCCCCAAACATCCATTTTGAAGGGATGAGCCTCTTCCCCTCATACGCATGTGTCATCCATCCAACACACGTCTAGGGAGCACCTACCATGCACCCCAAGTAAGAGATGAGGGTCACCTTATTTACATCGGGAAAGAAGAAGGCTGCTGTGGAGGGGTGAGGGCAGATGTGCAGAGAACCAGAAGTGGAAGAGACACCAACTCATAGTCAGCAAATGGCGAGATGGGGATGAATTTTCAAGGGGCAGGACCACAGCCTCCTAAGAAGAGCCCACATCACACCCAGAGGGACGGTGCAGTGTCAGTTCTCAGAGGCCAGAGCAGAGAGGCAAAGGAGGCGGTAAGCCTAAGCTGGGGGTGGGGGCGATCTGTAATTTAGAAGAGAGCAGGCAGGACAGACTCTTTGGAGGGGTCTCATCTACTTTCGACTCAACCACCATGAGATGCTTCAGAGGCCCCTGGGACCCAACAGAGAAGACGAGGGCCACATCTGTTCGGTCCCCCTGAGGGGCTCCGGGTCATCTATACCAGACTGCAACCCCACACTATCCCCTCCTCGGGCCTAGTCTCCACCCTCATGACAGCTCGCCTGCCAGTATTCTAAATCCCCATCAATCTGGCGGCCCTGGACAGCGGCTGAGCGGGACATATGCTGCCAGTCGGAATGCTTCCCACGCTTTCAAACTGAAGTGTTCTCCCTTCAAGAAAAGCCTTTTTTTAATTTAAGTACTTCCCCTGACACAGGCCTTGATGGATTCCCTTAAAAAATAATTTACAACTAAGTTCTTAAGATAAATGAAGGTGACTTCTCACCATTTCTATCTAAAGGCTGGACAGCAGTGATAAGCCACTCAGGCTTCTCCCTCCTTCTGCCCCAAAAGCACAGGCCGGCCGCCTGGGCACACACAGACCACCCAGGTTGGGTGTGTCGTCACACCCTGAAAAGGAGCTGCTGTCACCTGCTCTCTCTGCTTTTCATGGAGTCAATATGGGGAAAAAACAACAATGCAAAAGCAACCCCGTTTGGATGCATCACACAAATCTCATTTCCTCTCCAAAACTCTTGCAAAGCAAATAGGACTCTTCTCTTGGGGACGGTTATTATTGGTCTTCCCTTTCCAGGCTTCCTCACCCCAGAGCCTTGGTGAGCCCACAAATCACAGATAGACAAAGCAGGAAAAGACCTCAGATATTTGCGCATACTCATGAACAGGGGTAGCCAATATCACCACCTCCCCACTGAGTACCAGGCCTGCCATGGCAGTCAATCATGCCACTCCCTGCCACTCAACCTGGAGCAGAGCTCAGAATCGTTCACACAATGATTCAGCCACAGGCAGCCACAACCCCTCCATTGAAATTGGCCCATACCCTACCAATGGCAGGGAAAATGAGGCCCAGAGAAGGCAATGGGTTGGCCATAGGGGCAGGAGAATCAGAACAAGTGAGAATGCCCGTGTCCACTCCACCTGCCATGGGGCCCAGGGCGAGCCCGCTGCAGCCCTGTTGCCCTCACCCCATACCCGTCCCCACCTACTTGACTCTTTCTCCTCTTCTTCGAGGTCAGCCCCACTGCACAGCCTCCTTTCCAACTGGGATGCCAGGGCATCTAATTATCCTCTCTGTGTGCATCCAGGGAAGAGCTGCATTATGTTTAAGTAAGTGTAGCTAAGAGGTGCTGCATCTCGAGAGAAGGTCAAGTGCTGCATATGTATAATATAAGATTAAGATTTTTCCCTTCTGTGGTGTACTTGATAAAATAATTTTGCTGTGACCTTTACAGAAACCCAGGAGTAGAAATGGGCTCAGTGGAATTTCCAGCTTCTCCCCAGGTCACGAAGTCATAAACACATAAATCTGTAACGATATTACACAGCCTTCAAGTGGGACAAGTGAGCAAAAGAAATGATTTTTACTTTTTGGTAATGGCAGAGCAAAAGCTCTGAGGCTGAAATCCTCAAGATGAATTTCCAGATAAAGGACACTCCCTGCACCACCCTGGCCTTCCCTGTCTGCCTAAATAGAGTGTGGCCCTGAGAATATGGGCCGTGGACCTCCCAGAGCAGAATTTCCGAGGAAAGTGTCTTGTCCAAGGTCTTGCAGGAATCACAGTCAGGTCTAAGGGGCTCTGCCACAACTTTGCCAGGAAGGGTTCCTCCTCTAGGGCTCAGCTGCTAACCCACAGTGAGAGTGGGCGTAGCACTTTGTAAGTCCAGAGTCAGCTTGGAAAAAGTGAAATAACCATGTATTAAACACCAGTATTAAAATAATAAGGTTAAACGTATCCCAAAAGATTCTGCCAGTTGGAGTAAATATGATGAGGCAGATCACGTACATGAGAATTCTCCAAAAGACTGAAGGCGGAGATTTGACAGGATCTGTTCTGTCTAACCCAGTGGTTCTCAACCTTCCTGACACCGCGACCCTTTAATACAGTTCCTCCTGTTGTGGTGACCCCCAACCATAAACTTATTTTCATTAGCTACTTTCATTGCTAAATGTAATTTTGCTGTTATGAATCGTAATGTTAATATCTGATATGCAGGATGATCTTAGGTGACCCCTGTGAAAGGGTCGTTTGACCCCCAAAGGGGTCGTGACCCACAGGTTGAGAACCGCTGGTCTAACCCACGACTTTTGCTCAGGATCTCACTAACTAAGTGGTCTCTAAACAGAGAAATAAGTCTTGCAGGTTCTGGAATAGGGAGGACACCCTTCTTCTGAGCAGCTGAGCAGGACTAGCCCTGGCCTCTGGACCCCTGCGGGCCATGTGAATGGACCAGTGGATGCTGCAAATCAGAGCAGCTGAAAGAGGGCTCCTGCTGGGGGCCGGCAACAGAGGGTTGGATGGTTGTGTTCGCTGCAGCGACCATTTATTCCCAGGTGCTGAGAGGTAATTTCCAGAGTGCTCCACATACTCCCTATTTGCAGTTTCCTGGATGAACATTAGCATCACCAGCTGCCTTCAGGTTTGTCAGTTAATCATGATTAAGGGAGAAGCTTGCAGCAGAGATCAGAGGTGTTAAGGACGCACTTAGCACTTAGATCTCAATGTGCACTTAGGGGAGGCAGAGGGAGAGCCATTCAACTGAAGGCCCTAGCAGGGAGGAGCTGGGGAAGGAGCAGCAGGTGAGGGCCCCAGGGAAGGCCCAGAGGGAGGAACTAGGGAGGGGGGGAATGTCAAGCAGGCCCTGCTGAGCGGCTTGAAAAAGGACTTCCCTAAATCATGTAGCAGATACAGTCCAGAGATGAAGGAATGAGGGCAGCCCAGTTGGACAGCAGACCCAGCAGACAGCTCCTTAGTCTGCCAAAGAGAGTGCCTGCTCTGCCTTGCCCACCCTTGCCCCTTGGGCCTTTGGGGTAAAGCCAGCAAATCTCCTTTGTTAAATGAAAGACTGGTATGAATGGCAGTGTGGTCCAGCCATTGCCACACTCAGTACCTGCTGTGTTTCACTTTACTCTTCAAAGGCAAGATCTGTGTGCCAGGCTGCCCAACACCTGTTGAAATTGGTTATAAAGTTGTGTTAACATTAATACCAGTTGTTTCATTACTAAATGCGAAAGCAAACATTTAAACAAGCATTTGTCACGGGCCAGGTATCTTGTCAGAATGATCCCATTTCATCTTCACAATAGCCCTAAGACACATGTGCTATAGTTATTTCCACTTTTCACACTAAGAAACTGAGGAGGCTCACCTAAGTTCACCAGCTTGTCCAAGGTCCTGCAGCCGGTGATATAGCCAGGAATTAAACACAGACAGCCTGACTGGAGATTTGATAGCTCATTGGTTGGAATATTTTAAAAATCAATAAATTTACTTGGAATGAACAAAATCTAGAGTGTATTATAAGGAGAGAAATACAAGCTTCAGTTACAGATTCTACTACTTAAAGCCATGGGAAGCAAGTTCTATAACCCTGTGGAATCACAGTTTCCTCTTCTGTAAAAATGAATAACAGCAGTTCTTGGCTTGTAGAGTTGTTTTGATGATTGAATGAGAGATAATAAATATAAAATTTTCCATGTAGTACCTGGCACGAAATAAGTGCTTTGTGAACAGCAGCTGTTAATATTATAATAAAATTAGAATGTGTTCCCTGTAGACAATGTGTCATCACCTTGCTACTGTTCTCTGTTTTTCAAAGTCAACATTTGTCCATCGTGTGGGATGTTCCCATCAGGCTTTGATAATGTGTGGCCATTGGCCTGAATCACTAAGATCTAGGGATAAAGCAGAAGTAGTATCCTATGTGACTTCTGAAAGAAAGCTAGATCTTATGCCCCTCCTCATTCTTGCTGACTGGAAGTAGATGTGATAGCTGGAACTTAAGCAGCCATACTGAACTGTGAGGTGAAAATCATATACTAAAAATGTCTGTCAGAGCAGCAAGGCAGAATGCACTAGGATTCTGACATTACACCAGCCTGAATTTATTTTACATTAAAGACAAAAAAACCTTCTATATTTTTAAAACCACAATTATCTTTCATTTTTCTGTTTCTCATAGGCAAACGTAATCTTAACATACCATGTCTTTTCAAAGGAACTGTATTAGAAAGTGTAGCAATCCCATTTCACCAACAGTGAAGAGGTCAAACAACTTGTCCAATATTTCCCAGCTAGAAGTATAATTCAAAACCAAGTCTGTCTGGCTTAAAAGCTGATTATTTGCCATGATAAGTTATCTATGGTGGGGGGAGGCATTCTGTATTTATGGACACATTGCTCTCAGGCTCAAAAACTCACATGTTCAAGTGCACATGAGTTCAGAGGAGAGGCTTAGGGAAAGGACAAGATGCATTTCTTGTCTTCTCACTGAGGGCATCTTGCCCTACTTTTCCTGCCTCTAAAGGAAGAAAGAGGGGGGAAAACACACAACTATGGTCTATGCCACATGCTGCCTCTGAGTGCTGAGTCCCTCCGAGTCCTCGCCTGCCTGAGTTCCTGACCAGATGTAAAAATGTGATGCATGGATGTCGTTGCTGGGTATTCTGCAGAGGCCTACTCTGAAAGGCAGATTCATCTTTCCAGTGGCTTCTGTGTGCAGAGGGAAATCAAGAGAGGGCGAAGGCTGGTGGAAGTGTCTACATTTTCCAGAATGCATGTGAGCACCTTGGCAGAGGGCAGGCAGTGCGTGTGCACCAACACCAAGTGCTCCTACCTCGAGGAAGGAACACTTAGCGGCAGCATCTGCATGACATATGGGTACCTACCATTATCATTGTTTACTGATGTCCCAGTCCAAATATGCTAGGGGAGCCCACCGCATTTACACCCACTTCCCAGATAACAGCCGGATGGGAAGATAGGGATACACGTAGCAGGCTTATGTCTATTAGCATAAGGAGCACAGAACGGTGAATGCCAACAAAACCACATGCATTAAAACCTGGATTTCATCCTCATCAGACTAATAATCGTTATAATCCTATGAAACGTCATTATCGAATTCCCCCTTTACTATTTCCACACGCAGTGCTCATTTGTTAATAACCAAGATAAAGGTCCATAAAACAATATTGCTCCCATGTAACACGGCTTTCTCCTCGTTCTCAATAAAAATCCAGACTTCCATCAGAGGAATGTGTGAGCCTCACCAAGATATGTCAATTATTTTGAGATGACAGGTATTCGATTCCCAAATTCATCAGTGGGGGCTAAAAATGTATTGGTTCATCAAGCAAAGCACATTTCTGGAAGCACTCTCACCATTGGGGAATCAAATAATAATTGCAATAGCAACACCTTGACTTTCTAATGGAATTTTTCAAGGAGCTAAAGGGTTTTGACACATTCTTCCCAACAACCCACTCTCAGATTTATCTTCTTTGTAGGCTTCTGAAATAGCAAAAGTATGGGTTTTATTTTTTCCATTTTGCAGGAGAACAAACTCAGATTCTTAACTCAGAAGCTGAGTTGCTTACATAAACAAAGCATGTTGAAGGCAAAGGAAAAATATGTGGAACTCTTTCACTCTGGAGCTCTAAGCACTTGTCTACATAGCTTTGGAAACATCATTCCTCGAATCTAAGCCCTGAGCTGGCCATTGTGGCTCTACAGAGAGAGTTAGGTAGAATTCCCATTCTCAGGGAACAGAAAGCCTAGTAAACAAACAAGTGCTAATAATAATTATAAAACAGCATGTGAATATGAAAAGAGATGCATGTTTAGGGATGGAGAGACTAGGTAGTCTTAGTCTCCTCTCTAATTAGGAGAAGGTGAAGCCTTCTGGAGGAGGTATCAGCTGATGTGGGTTTTGAAGCATGAATAGGAGTTTACTAAGTAGATAAAATGAAGGCATGAATTCCAGGGAGATGAAATGACATGTGCAAATGTATGATGGTGAAAACAGTCAAGGATGTTTGGCAGCTTGCTAGTGTGATTGCTGTAAATGCATCACTAACTTAATGAAACAGAAGAAGACTTCATGGGAATCAGAGATATTGGGAAGTCCAAATAAGCCAAAAAGTCTTCAAGGGAGGCAGAGCATTAAACAGAGTATTGAAATAAGTACGAGATCATGGATATATATTAGGAACCCCACCCCTAACCCCACTACTGAGTCTTTCTTGGTGAGTGCCTGCAATTTCTTCACTCTCCTGTGTAATCTTTCCTCTACTCCATCTGACTCTCAGAGGTCAGCAAAGAACCTCTTGGCTTGGCTAATTCTGAATGGCTAAGTGTGGGTAGCTCAGCCCCAGAAGGGGCTGCCTAGACATCCTAACTCTGAAATGGGCACGCTCCTATTTCCTGCAACATATCCGTCTGTATTGTCTGGCACTTGTTTTGTCCAGAGTAGAACAGCAGAAATGCAAAAGAGCCTTTCCATGGAAGGGGAGTTAGTAGGCAGCTTCTTCCTTCTCTACAGGGCTCTGGCCTTTCCTCAGGCCTTTCTTCTGGGAAGGCCTCCTCTCTGCTCTTAATCAGGGCTGCACCTCAGTCCTTCCGAAGGCCCACTGTGGATTTATGATTTAATTTGTATGTATGGCACTAAGAAATGATTTCAGGGCTGGTCATTTAAGAAATGATTAAAGACCATCATTTCAAACCCACAGCACTCCCTGGGGGAAGGAAAGCGGTTTGAGACAGAAGGAGGTGTTAATAATACACTGAGATGGACATGTGACAGGGGATACCAGTCACCCAGGGCACACAGGGGCAAGGAGGGCGAGGCCCAGCTGCCTCATTGCTGTCAGTGACGTGTGTGTGCTAAGGAGCCCTGGATGAGGCTGGGAGGCCCTGGGTCCTCAGGACAAGAGGAGCCACCCACGCCAGACATTTGTGATGCTGTCTTTGTTCCGACAGGCAGGTTCCATCCAAGGCAGGCACAATAAAATACCAGGCCCAGTCTCCATTCCTTGGCATCTTTATAGTCTCAGAGCAGTAAACCCAGACCGAAAGGTGGGTGATTCCAGAGTGGGGGAAGGGAACAACAACTCGTCCAGGCTTCAGCTCTCCAGAAGCTTTCCATGTGTTGACACAGACAAGAAACCCACACGCAGGACTTCTAAATCACCCTTGACGTCTCTTCCAAGGGAACAGCCAAATGTCTCACTATTCCAATTTATGAGGTGTGACTATAAAGTTCTGAGACCAGGTAATGAGCTTAAGAAGACATACTCAGCTTTCCTCCAGGAATTCCTCAAAGTCAGGGATATTCTCAATACTTTCTGTGTTACTCAACTAAGTCAGCTATTGAAGAACAAAGTTCAGCCCTACAGCAGACCTGTCCATGGCTACACAGAGGTGGAATCACCATGATGAAGGCTGGTGGCCTCAGAAAGTTGCAGAAGGCAGAATGGGACAACAAAATTCCCCTTAACCCTTGACTCCAAATACCTGGGCTCCAGAACCAGTATGCTCATCCAACATCCAACATGTCAGCCCTTGCTGCCTATAAGATCGTGAGTAAGTTGTATCCTCTCTGAGCCACAGTGGCCTCATCTGTGAAATGGGGGCAAGGAGAGTAGGAGTAGCTCCTCACCTTTGCTGTTTATTGGTGGACATACACAAGGCTTGATCTTAATTTTAGTTACAGCTCCCAGGGCTGCTCACTGGGGCCTATCAAACATCTGCACAAGAAGATAGGGAAAGGGAAGAGGGAGGGAAGGGGAGGAAGAGGGTGAGGGAGAGAGGATAAAGGGTGAGATCACACTTGAGGTGCATCTTTGAAGGGTCAGGAGAAAACTACTAAATGCAGAACGCAAATATTTTCACACAGTAAATGAGAAAATCTCAAGAATGTTATGTCGAACATGTGGATGAAAATATCTCAGATTGTATATGAAGCCCGCACACTGTACTCCATGATTGAACTAATGTACACAGCTATGATTCAATTAAAAAAAAAAAACAAGAAAAGAAAATCCTGCCATTTGTTATGACATGTGTGGAACTAAAGGACATCGTGTTCAGGAAAATAGGCCAGGAACAGAAGGACAAACGCCACATGATCCCACGTACATGTACGATCTCATATGCATTTGGAAGCGGAGGATAGCATGCTGCTTACCAGAGGCTGGGATGGGGGGCGGGGAAGAGGATGATGTTGGTCAAAAGGGACAAAGTTCCAGTTAGGAGGAACAAGTTTTAGTAGTCTGCTGCACAGCATGGGGACTCCAGTTAATATTGCCATATGGTAATAGCCTCTGTCTGTAACTGCGAGTTGTATGTATGTTGGATATTTGTAACAGGGGACTGCCTGCATTGTAAATTTTGACCTTGCTAAAAGAGTATATTTTAAATGTTCTCACTACAAAAATATTAATAAGTGATATTAATAATTAATATTAATAAGTAAGGTGGTGAATATGTTAATTAGCCTGATTTAATTATTCCACAATTTATGCATATATCAAAACAACATATTGTACTCCATAAATGTATGCAATTACTCTTTGTCAGTTAGAAAGTTTTTAAAAAGTAGAAGACTCTTCACCTCTCACTGTCAACCAATCCAAGCATGAAGTAAGCCAAAGGCTTTTTGAAAACTGGAACAGGTGGTGGTAGAAGAAGGTCTTCCCAGCCCCAGGGAATCTGAAATTCCTTCCCAAGTGCTTGAGAGAGGACTGTGGCCTTGCTGGACTGGGGTGTCACTTCTTCACTCTGCTCTCCTTGTGAGATTACTGGTGCTCCTCAGTGTCAGGGGCAGAGCAGAGGTAAGGGCTTTTGATATAAAGCAGATCTGACATCAGTGGTAAGGTCCACCACTTTCCAGCTCTGTGATTTGGGGGAAGTTATTTCATTTCTATGAACCTGAGATTTCACATCTGACATGCAAGATGGACATAGCATCAGTAATATTATGACTTATTGAGGGTGAAGGCAAGATGGACATCTGGAGCCAGCTTTCCACAGAGGCTCCTGTCCAGAAGGAGAGTTAAAGGACAGAAGTTTAGCAAGTAAGTTGATGGTTTGGAGCCAAGCCAAGAGAGAAGATTGAAGAGCACACATCCCCCCTGCTGATGTGAGCTATAACCCCAAGGAAACAAACAAAAGGTACAAAATTCATTGCCAAGTGGATGGGAGTCCTTTCCCCATAAGAACAGCTGACAGTATACTTTATACAAACAAGAGAGCAGAGTTAAGATATCCTTCTATTTTATCCCATGGGAGAGACCTCTAAAACCCAGAACTGCTTCCCCAGAGAGGACCCACTAACACTAGCGGCACTCTCCCACCAGGCATAAAACTTTATATATTCTCTATCTGCAATTCTGAACTCCCAGTGCCCCCCTCCACTCTCACCACGAGGTCTGGAAACCTGTCCCCCATGGAGCTCAGATTCTGGGGAATTTTCTCAAGAGGTGTGGACAAGGCATGGGCTACTGAAGGTCTGTGCTGATTCTGTGACATGGAGGGTAAAGAGAGCACTGTGGACTGAGAGGGAGAGGAGAAACTGTGCCACGTGGCACAGAGCAGCAGCAGCACCAGCAGGAACAATAGGGCTCACACCCCTAGGGATATTTTGGAGAGACACTCCCCACCTCTCTTGGCAACTGGAGAAAGCCATTCCTCCTACTCTGATGGCAGCCACTGGTGGAATAAATCTGGGACAGAAACACAGGATCCATTAGTAAAGGGTATGCCTGAGGTGGCACCTGCCTGGGTGGGTGTGGCTAGGACAGAAACTAGAATATGTGCAAACAGAGATGGCATATCCCAGGGTGGAGCTGAGTCAGAGTGCTGCTTTAGTGAGCCTAAGAAGCACCCAGCCCCCAGGGGAATATAGCTGAGACAAAAGCAGGCAGGGCAACAGCATCAGCCCAGGGAGATGCAGAAAATGAGAGCTGTGTGCAACTATCAGCCCAGGGAGAGGCAGGAACTGAGAGCTAGGTGTGAGCTCTGACTGTGCCTGCCCCAACACAGAGTGCAACAGAGACAGAGACACCAGCTCTGTGAGAATTGGCGCAATGGCAGCAGCACAGGGTGGGCTGAGTTGCAGTTTCTGTGAACTCAAACAGTGCCTGGCCCACAGGGGAATATAGCCAGACAGAAACGCTAATTCTGTGAGAATATAAATGGCAGCAACATTAATCCGGGATGGGGCTAGAACTGAGTGAATCTCCCCAGTTTCCATTAAGCACCCGAGGTTGTCAGGCTTGAGCTCCCCCTGCTGGCTGGTAGCAGAGTGTGGTGGTCTGGCTGAGGACACATAGATCTATCTCCTTGTGACTCAGGCAGACACATCCCCCTAAGCATCTGCTCATTGGAGGGAACAGGGTCACAGCCCTGGGAGGTTACCAGTGACTGGGTGTGACAGAGGTGTAAGGCGGGAAAGGAGGTATCAACCATCCCAGACTAATTCATTTGCTGGGTGGGTCCTTCAGACTCCACAGACCACCAGAGCAAGTCATACTCAAGCTGCCAGCAGACCCCTGCTATCTAGTTGCCAGAGACCTTTGGAACTCTCCCTCTTGAGCCTGGGTGCTGACTGGGACAATTGATTTGGAACTCTTGACCTGGGACAGTCACCCAAGGACAATCCGAAGTGGTACCCTGGGTCTGTAGTTCTGGGAAGGTTTGATTTTCGTATTCCACTTGTTGCCCATGGGGTGGCAGGGTGGTTTATTTGCTGGTATTTTTCCATAGCTGAGACTTCAACCCAAAGTTACTGATTCCCTAGATTGGACAGAGACCAGCTGAAAACAAAACAGAGCCACTTAGCCCCACCACACCAAGCAGGTCCCAAGTGTCTGAGGCCGTGACACTGTACAGGTCCTTTGCAAAGCTCTAGGGGGAAAGGTACAGATACCAGTCCCAGCTCTTGGGAAAACGGCTGGTTAATCCCTAGTCTAGGAGCCCCCAACCCAACTTCAACTTATCTGCTCATCTAGCCAGCAGTATAAAATTATCATGGGGTGGAATCAGCAGAAAAACTCTGGCAACAAGAATAATCAGAGTAGATTGACTCCTCCAAGGAACAACACGGCAGACACACCAGAAGATCCCACTCATAAACAAATAGCTGAGATGTCAGAAATTGAATTCAGAATTTGGATTGCAAATAAGATTAATAGAACAGAGGTAAAGTTGGAATTAGAAATTCAAGGAGCATTTCAAAAGTTGTCTCAAGAATTCAATGAATTCAAAGACAAAATCAAAGATTTTGACACATTGAGACAAGAATTTACAGCTCTCAAAGATCTGAGAAATACAGTAGAATCCCTCAGTAACAGAATGGAGCAGGCAGAAGAAAGGATTTGTGACATTGCAGACAAAGTTTTGAATGCTCCTAAATGCTCAAAGAGGAAGAGAAGCAGAGAGTAAACAATGATCGTTCTCTCAGAGAGCTCTGGGATAATTCAAAGAAAACTAATATTCTCCTTATAGGAATTCCTGAAGGCAATGAGGTTGCTTTGAAAGGCCCAGATGCTCTACTCCATGAGATAATCAAGGAGAACTCCCCAGTCATGCCAAGAGATTCTGGCATTCAGATAGCAGACAATTTCAGAACCCCAGCATGACTCAACCTAAATAAGGCATCTCCCAGACACATTATAATTAACTTTTCCAAAGTTAACATGAAGGAGAAAATTCTGTAAGCCACCAAATGTAACAAAACCATAACCTACAAGGGGACAAATATTAGAGTGACTACAGATCTCTCTGCTGAAATTTTCAAGCTAGAAGAGGGTGGTCATCGACTTTTAATCTCCTAAAACAAAATAACTTTCAACCCAGGATCCTGTATCAGCTAAACTGAGTTTCATTTATGATGTAGAAATTAAATATTTCAATGACATTCACATGCTGAAGAAATTTGCCATAACTAAACCAGCTCTCCAGTATATTCTCAGACTTATCCTGCATAATGACCAGCACAATCCTCCACCATGAAAGTAAACTTACTCAGAAATTTATGATCAAATTCCAACTTCTACAGTGGTGAAAGGATTAAAAATGTCCACTGGACTTTTGAAAAACTTGATTCCCAAAATTCTACCAGGCTTATCAATATTCTCAATTAACGTGAATGGCTTAAATTGTCCTCTAAAGAGGCACAGGTTGGCTGACTGAACACAAAAACTCAGGCCAGATATCTGCTGCATAAAAGAATCTCATCTTACCTTAAAAGATAAATATAGACTCATGGTGAAGGGATGGTCATCTATATTTCAGGCAAATGGAAATCAGAAAAAAGCAGGTGCTGAAATTTTATTCACAGATACAATAGGCATTAAGCCAACAAATGTAAGGAAAGATAAAGATGGTCACTTCATATTTGTTAAGGGTAACACTCAACATGATGAGATTTCAATTATTAAAATTTATGCACTCAATCAAAATGTGCCTCAATTTATAAGAGAGAATCTAACAGACATAAGCAACTTGACTTCCTCCAGCACCATAATAGTTGGAGATTTTAACACTCTTCTGGCAGTGTTGGATAGATCCTCCAATAAGAAACTCAACAAATAAATTTTAGACTTAAACTTAACCATTCAACAATTGGATTTAACAGATATTTACAGAACATTTTATCCTAATGAAATTGAATACACATTCTTCTCATCAGCCCATAGAACATCCTCCAAAATTCATCACATCTTAGGTCACAAGTCTAACCTCAGAAAATTTAAAAGAATAGAAATTATTACTTGCACCTGCTTGGACCATCATGGAATAAAAGTTGAACTTAGTAACAACAGGAATCTGCAAACTCATAAAAAAACATGGAAACTAAATAACCTTATGCTGAATGATAGCTGAGTCATAGATAAAATTAAGAAGGAAATTACCAAATTTTTGGAACAAAATTATAATGAAGACATGAATTACCAGAACCTCAGAGATACTGCAAAGGAAGTTCTAAGAGGGAAATTTATAGCACTGCAAGCCTTCCTTAAGAAAACAGAAAGAGAGGAAGTTAACAACTTAATGGGACATCTCGAACAACTGGAAAAGGAAGAACTTTCCAATCCCAAACCCAGCAGAAGAAAAGAAATAACCAAAATCAGAGCAGAATTAAATGAAATTGAAAACAAAAGAATTATACAACAGATCAACAAATCAAAAAGTTGGTTTTTGAAAAGGTCAATCAAATAGATAAACCCTTGGCTAACCTAACCAGGAAAAGAAGAGTAAAATCTCTGATTTCATCAATCAGAAATGGCAAAGACAAAATAACAACAGACTCCTCAGAAATTCAAAAAATGCATAATCAATATTATAAAAAACTCTAGTCTCAGAAATATGAAAATTTGAAGGAAATATACCAATACTTGGAAGCACACCACCTTCCTACACTTAGCCAGAATCAAGTGGAAAAGTTGAACAGGTCTATATCAAGTTCTGAATAGCATCAACTATAACAAATCTCCCCAAAAAGAAAAGCCCAGGACCAGATGGCTTCACAATAGAATTCTTTCAAACCTTTGAAGAGGAACTAGTACCTATATTACTTAACCTTTTCCAAAATATAGAAAAAGAAGGAATACCACCCAACACATTCTATGAAGCAAACATCACCTTGATTCTCAGAGCAGGAAAAGACCCAACAAGAAAAGAAAATTATAGACCAATATCACTAATTAATATTGATGCACAAATATTCAACAAGATCCTAATAAATAGAATCCAGCAACACATCAAACAAATTAGACATTATGACCAAATGGGTTTTATCCCAGGGTCTGAAGGCTAGTTTAATATACATAAATCTATAATCATCACATAAACAAAATAAAAAACAACATATAATTCTCTCAATTGATGCAAGAAAAGCTTTTAATAATATCCAGCATCCTTTCTTGATCAGAACACTTAAGAAAATGGGTATAGAAAGGACATTTCTTAAACTGATAGAGGCCATCTACAGCAAACCCACAGCCAATATCATGTTGAATGGAGTAAAATTGAAATCATTTCCTCAGATCAGGAGCCAGACAAGGTTGCCCATTGTCTCCACTGCTCTTCAACATTGTAATGAAAGTTTCAGCCATCTCAATTAGGCAAGAAAAGGCAATCAAGGTTATCCATATATGGTCAGAAGAGATCAAACTTTCACTCTTCACAAATGATATGATTGTATGTCTAGAAAACACCAGGGATTCTACTACAAAACTGGTAGAAGTGACCAAGGAATACAGCAACATCTCAGGTTACAAAATAAACACACATAAATCTGTAGCCTTTATATATACCAACAATAGTCAAGCAGAAAAAACAATCAAGGACTCTTCCTTTCACAGTAATGCCAAAGAAGATGAAATATTTGGGAGTTTACCTAACAAAGGATGTGAAAGATATCTATAAAGAACTATGAGACTCTAAGAAAAGAAATAGCTGAAGATGTTAACAAATGGAAAAATGTACCATGCTCATGGCTGGGAAGAAAGATCTCACAAGAATAATACTTTGTTTTATATGGAATCAGAAAAAAACCTCAAATAGCCAAGACATTACAAAGAAATAAAAACAAAGCAGGAGGAATCATGCTACCAGACCTCAGATTATATTATAAATTGACAGTGATCAAAACTGCATAGTACTGGCAGAAAAACTGAGAGGCAGATGTATGGAACAGAATAGAGAACCAAGAGATAAACCCAGCTACTTACCGTTACTTCATCTTCAATAAGCCAATTAAAAACATTCAGTGGCGAAAAGATTCACTAATTAACAAAGGATACTGGGTGACATGGCTGGCAACCTGTAGAAGACTGAGACTGAACCCATACCTCTCATCATCAACTAAGATAGACTCTCACTGGATTAAAGATTTAAACTTAAGACATGAGACTATAAAAATACTAGAAAAAAGTGCAGGGAAAACACTTGATGGAATCGGCCTGGGTGAATATTTTATGAGGAAGAGCCCCCAGGCAATTGAAGCAACACCAAAAATACATTACTGGGATTTGATCAAACTAAAAAGCTTCTGCACAGCCAAGAACATGGTAAGTAAGTCAAGTAGACAGATATTTGCAGGTTATGTCTCCAACAAAGGTTTAATAACCAGAATCCACAGATAATGCAAATGTATTCACAAGAAAAGAACAAGTGATCCCATATCAGGGTGGGCAAGGGACTTGAAGAGAAACTTCTCTGAAGAAGGCAGGCGCATGGTCTACAGACACATGAAAAAATGCTCATCATCCTTAATCATCAGAGAAATGCAAATCAAAAGCACTTTGAGATATCATCTAAGTCCAGTAAGATTAGCCCACACCACAAAATCCCAAAACCAGAGATGTTGGCGTGGATGTAGAGAAAAGGGAACACTTCTGCACTGCTGGTGGGAATGCAAACTAATACGTTCCTTTTGTAAAGATGTTTGGAGATCACTTAGGGATCTAAAAATACACCTGCCATCCAATCCTTTACAGTTCCTCTACTAGGTATATATCCAGAAGACCAAAAAGCACTTTATAACAAAGATATTTGCACCAGAATGTTTATTTCAGCCTAATTCATAATTGCTAAGTCATGGAAGAAGCCCAAGTGCCCATCTACCCATGAATGGATCAATAAATTGTGGTATATGTACACCATGGAATATTATGAGGCCTTCAAAAAAGGTGGAGGCTTTATTTCTTTCATGTTTACATGGATGGAGCTGGAATATATTCTCCTTAGCAAAGTATCTCAAGAATGGGAGAAAAAGTATCCAATGTACTCAGTCCTACTATGAAACTATAGCCCAAGAAGAAGGGGAAAGAGGACAGGAAAGGTAGGGTAATTGGTGGTAACACAACTATGGTGCATTTTACAAGGGTACATATTAAATTCACTAAGTGTGGAGTATACATGTCTTAACACAATAAGAAAATGCAGTGAAGGCTATGTTAACCAGTTTGATGAAAATATTTCAAATGGTATATAAAACCAGCACTTGGTATCCCATAATGGCATTAATGAACACAGCTATGATTTAATCAAAAAATTATGATTTATTATTAAGATTAAATGAAATAATGACTATAAAAATACTTCAAATTGTGCAGTATCAGTTAACTATTTCCAAAATAACATTGCCTAAAAATCCACCCCAGCACTTATGCCTCAAAATGATAACTGCCCACTACTGTTTCTGAGTCTGTGGTCAGCAGGGCAGTTCTCCTGGTCCTGCCCAGACCCTCTCGCCTTTGGTACTACACGCATTGAGGTGGAGGATAGCCTCAGCCCTGCTCCCTAGGGCCTCTTGTGCTCCGATACACTAGCCCAGGTGGAGGCCCTGGGTCAAGGAAGGAACAGGTGCATGGAAGGCTTCCCAAGACTCATACCCAGAACCAAAATATTGTCCCCTTATCACTGCTCCTCAGTACAGCAAGTCTTAAGGCCAGCCCAAAATTCAGGGGTGAGAAAATAGATTCTTGATGGGAAAATATGCAAGTAATGTTGCCAAGCATGAACACAGGCCAGAGCAAAGAACTGGAGCCATGAAAAACCCAGCATAGCACATGCCTGACAGTGGTGAGAGCTGCACAAGGTGAGAGCTGCATGAATATAAAATGTATAAATATTTTTATATTCATCAATTCATTTAATTTAATCCCTCTTCCCTTCATAGCTCTCACGATCATATGAAAAATAAGCCAATGCATACATTTCCTTTCCCCACATGTCTTCTGACTTAAGCAGCTTCACCAAAAGTTACAAGGGTGCAAATGACCTTGAAAGGAGAAGACACATTGATGAAAAGAAGTAACCCAGGAGCAGCAGACCACTGGTTGTCCTTGACATTGAAACTAGAGGATAAACCACACAGGCTGCCAAATGCATAGAGATTATTACTTTTGACCACGTTCTATAATCCTGTAAATTGCCATTCCTTTTTTTTTTTTTTCTTTAAGTGAATCCTGCTGTTACTATCTGCCTAGAGAAAAGTTTATTTAGAAGCCTCTAAAGTGGGGTCAATATTTTTATCCCAGAAAATACAGTGGAGATTCTGAAATGCCATTGTTCTGATATAGACAAAACAACAGAAAAGAAAGAAGTCTGAAGCCACACAGGAGTCCTCTCCCAAGACTAACCTTTACCCACTGTAAGCCCTGAACAGATTGCTTCACCCTCCTGAATTATGGTCTCCTTGTTTAGGAAATTAGCACCATTAATAATTGGCACCTCTACACTCATAACTCTCTTTTTTCTTCCACTTTTGCAGTGAGGAATAAGCTAGAAAGAAGGCCTCAAGGCACCATTCTGTACAAAGCAAAATGACAGAAACTGGCATTTTGGGGGTTTTATTTCTTGAGAGGGAGCAGTATCTGTTTGATCCCTGGGCCTTTTCCCCTTATTCCTTCCTGGAATGCAGATGAGATGGCTGATGCTGCAGCAACCAGTTTGAGACCATGAGGCAACAAGTATGAGGATAAGTGAAGCACCAAGACAGGAAAACACTAACTCCAGGAAGCCCTGCACAACAGCCATGCCAGCCACATACTGTCTGCCCATGACTTGCTGCTCTATGAGAAAAAACACCTCATTTTGTCTCTTCATTTTGTCAGACCACTGTTGCTGTCTCTCACACTTGGGCTGTTTTCTTTTTACTTTTTTTCTTTCTGTCGTTGTTGTTGTTGTTGTTGTTGTTGTTGTTGTTGTTGTTGAGACAGAGTCTCACTATGTCACAGCTCACAGCAACCTCAAACTCTTGGGTTTAAGCAATTCTCTTGCCTCAGCCTCCCAAGTAGCTGGGACTACACATGCCTGCCCCAACACTCAGCTATTTTTTGTTGCAGTTGTCATTGTTGTTTAGCTGGCCTGGGCTGGGTTCAAACCCACCAGGGTTGGTGTGTGTGGCTGATGCCATAACCACTGTGCTATGGGTGCTGAGCCACAGCCAGGCTGTTTACTCACCAGTAAAATATCTCCTGTGGTCCTATTTGGATCCCCTTGATTGCCTTCTCTTGCCTGATCGCGATGGCTAAGACTTGCATTACAATGTTAAAAAGCAGTGGAGGCAATATGCAACCTTGCCTGGTTCCTGAACTGAGTGGAAATTATTTCAATATTCCTCCATTCAACATAATATTAGCTGTGGGTTTGCTGTAGATGGCCTCTATCAGTTTAAGAAATGTTGCTTCTATACCAATTTTCTTAAGCGTTCTGATCAAGAAAGGATGCTGGATATTATCAAAAGCTTTTTCTGCATCAATTAAGAGAATAATATGGTCTTTGTTTTTTAATTTGTTTATGTGATGTATTATATTTATGGATTTATGTATATTGAACCATCCTTGGGACTCTGGGATGAAACCCACCTGGTCATTATGTATAATTTGTTTGATGTGTTGCTGGATTCTGCTTGTTAGGATCTTGTTGAATATTTGTGCATCAATATTAATTAGTGATATTGGTCTGTAATTTTCTTTTCTTGTTGGGTCTTTTCCTGGTTTGGGAATCAGGGTGATATTTGCTTTATAAAATGTGTTGAGAAGTATTTCTTATTTTTCTATGTTTTGGAAAAGGTTAAGTAATATAGGTACTAGTTCCTCTTCAAAGGTTTGATAGAATTCCATTGTGAAGCCATCTGGTCCTGGGCTTTTCTTTTTGGGGAGATTTGTTATAGTTGATGCTATTTCAGAACTTGTTATAGGCTTGTTAAACATTTTCACTTCTTTCTGGCTAGGTCTAGGAAGGTGGCTGTAGATGAGATGGCTGACATTGTAGCAACCAGTTTGAGACCATGAGGTAACAAGTATGAGGATAAGGGAAACATCAAGACAGGAAAACACTAAATCCAGGAAGCCCCTGCACAACAGCCATGCCAGCCATATACTGTCTGCCCATGACTTGCTGCTCTATGAGAAAAAACTCCTCATTTTGTCACGCCACTGTTGCTGTCTCTCACACTTGGGCTGTTTTCTTTTTACTTTTTTTCTTCTTTCTTTTTTTTTTTGGTTGAGACAGAGTCTCACTATGTCACAGCTCACAGCAAACTCAAACTCTTGGGTTTAAGCAATTCTCTTGCCTCAGCCTTCCACATAGCTGGGACTACACATGCCTGCCACAACACTCAGCTATTTTTTGTTGCAGTTCTCATTGTTGTTTAGCTGGCCTGGGCTGGGTTTGAACCTGCCAGCCTCAATGTATGTGGCTGATGCCATAACAACTGTGCTATGGGTGCCAAGCCACAGCTGGGCTGTTTTCTCATCAGTAAAATGAGAGCTAGCCTTTAAGATTGTTGTAAGATTTAGAAACAATCTGCTCAAAACGTATTATATCCTTAAGAAGTATTGTATTCTACATTTTAGTATTTTTCTTAAACTAAGAAGTAGAATTTCATTTGTGGCCTTTAATAATTCCCAGTAAAAACAAAATTTCATTACCAGTCAATTATGGCCAAAGTTAATATTTGCTTTGGTTATTTCTCTTTAAATAGCTTTAAAGACTCCAAAAGTATAAATGGATATACTTCCTCTGAGCAACCTACCCTCTAAGAAATGATGTGGTGAAATGGAGAAGTTGGTGATTTCTGAGGAAATCTCATGGGGCTTAGGAAAGGACCTCAGAGGAAATAACAGATATGTAGATGTGTAGATATGGCAGACTCACAACAGGCATATCTTGCCCCTGAATCACGAGACATAAACTCTTTTCAAATTAAAATTAAAATACAAACGAAAAAATCAATTTCCCTGAAAACTGAGATGAAATTACTATCTGTGTAACCCTTGAAAAGCTCATAAAATACTATTAATTTACAATGTTGATTTTATCACATCTATTAATATGCTATTAAACAAATATGAAAATACTGGAAATGTTAGGAACTTTAACAATGCTGGGATAATAATATCACAAACATAAAGATCAAAGGGGAAGGAAGGCCTGGGCAGTAAGAGCTCTGGTTCTCGCATCTTCCAGAGCGGGAAGTTGATGAATCCTCAGACCGAAACATGGAACTGGAAATGCAATAATTCTAGTCTCTTATTGAATGTCTCATTTTATTTTTTCTCCACCTTACATTAATATTTTAGGATATTTGGAACAAGCAAGGTTTCTGGGTCTCATTTCTGTCCCCATCTATGCTGAGTGATTTTTTTATAATGTCTGTTATGTATATAAAAAATCATAAAGTCATTAAAATTCTTAAATAGGAAATTAACAGTTCTATACTAATTAGGGTTCTCCAGAGAAACAGACCAATAGGAGATAAATATCTCTGTGTGTGTGTGTGCACTCAAGTACGGAGAAAAAGTGAGAGTTATCGTGAAGAGTTGACTTTGGTGATTATGCAGTCAGCAAGCTGCTAGCCCAGGAGGACTGACAGTGTAAGTTCAGGTCAAGCTGAGTCCAGAGGCAGGAGAAGACCAGTGTCCCATCTCAAGAGAGAGAATCTTCTCTTAATCAGCCTTTTCTTCCCTTCAGGCCTATAGTGGATTAGATGGGACCCACCCACACAGGGTAATGTCCATCCCCACCGGGTAGGGCCATCTGCTTTACTCAATGCACTGACTCAAATGTTACCTTCATGCAGAAACACCACCCAGAATGATGTTTAACCAGCTCTCTAGGCTCCCCACAGCCTTATCAAGTGGATCCATAAAATTAACTATCACAACTTCAGAACAACATACCTCTCTCCTATGCTTCTTAGCAAATTACAAAAGAGAGTGTTTGGGGGCTATCCCCACTCAAGGAATGGGGCCCTGGAAGGAGCACCTGGGGGTCTCTGGCTCTTAGTGAAATGCTGAGCATGTCATGGCCTTTCAGAACTACAGTCTGTCCTCATCGTCATTCCTGCCCATGTCTTCCTCCTTTGCGTAATTGGACTCTGGCTTTATAAGGACCAGGGTTCTGCAGGCCTTTGTTTTTAGTACAGTGTAGGGACCCAAGCAAGGATCAGGCAGTGTCTGTTTTAAGCCTGGATTGTTGGAGAACACCCTTCACCCCTCTATCCAGCCTGGCCAGCCAATTTCACCAGAAGCAGCGGTTGTGCTGACCTGGTGAAGAATAAGAACCTGGAACTCATCCACCTGTGGGATCTCCTGCAGCTCCACTGTGAAGGTGGCCCCACCAGCTCTCCTGCCTCCAGGGTGCCCAGCTGCCTAAAGCTGCACCAGTTCATGCACCTCTCCAAGGAGAATCTGCTGTGGTTCCCTCCATCGCCACCAGGGAACAAAGCTACAAAGCTGCCACGTCCAGAGCCCTGTGCCACAGGGTCCATCCCACCTTTGCTGCCACCTCCTCACTGAATCCCTGCTCAGGCCCTGCCGTCCAGCATGCGGTCCACAAACATCCTAAAGATCCGAAATGGCCACGGCTGCGCTCAGCCTAGCACCCTCCTCCCCAGGCCCTCCCTTAAGAGAATCATTGTCACACATCGCAGACCAAGTCAGTGGTCCTTTGCCCTTTCTCTTGAATCTCTCATTTTCCCAATCAGAATGAACCATTCCTGCCTCTATACCAGTGGTTCTCAACCTTCCTAATGCTGCGGCCCTTTAATACAGTTCCCCTGGGTCGCGACCCACAGGTTGAGAACCGCTGCTCTAGACGGTCAGAGATCTCACCCAGACGCCGGCTCCCCTGACGCCCTCCTGCCTGGGTTCACCGAGCTCCCCAGGCCTCCCTGAGGTCAAAGCCAGTGTCTTCTTTGTCTGTGTAGCTCCCAGAACTACCACAGCCCTGGTACAGACGAGGAAAACGAAAGAACGGTAGCCTGCTAAATTCACTTCTCAAAAAAGGAATTTTTATTTGTTATATATGCATAAAGCTCCTAAAAATCTAAATTGTATTCTTATTCCTGTCATTTTAGACATGGAGATTTACTAGTTTGTTTTAGGTAAATAGAAATAAGATTCCTCCTGTCAATATAGTTCCTAAGTAGGAAGGGAAAAAGATCTACCAGACTCAGCATTAATAACCTTCACAGTCCTCAAAACCCTTAATAAAACGCTAGCTACAAAACCAGAGGAAACGTACTTTCTTCTTTATTTTAGCAAAAGTCATACATTCCTTGATTTGGGGGTGTGGGGGCGTCAGGCGAGCCCCCAGGCGTCTTCCCCCCGCGGCGGACACGGATGGGGGTTCTGCTCCGCGGACGCCCCAGCCCCTTCTGCCTGCTGGGAGGAGCTGGCTCTAATTGCAGCCGTATCAATCAAAGGCATTTCAGACTGCGGAGCAGCCTTCCCGGGCTGCAGTTAATTAGAACGCTGACATTTCCCAGACTGTCAGCTAAATGAACGTCTGGAAGACGTGCGCGCCGGTCCAGGGTAAGTGCAGGCTGTCAGAGGCTCCCGCACGGCGCACGCCCCGGCCGTCCCTGAGCCTGTCACCGCGCACTGCCAATGAGTGACTCGCAACCTCCGGACACGCGAACTCCAGCACCCGAGACGCTGGATTTCCCGGAGATCCCTTTGAAATTCGGTCGACTGGTAGACGCGCCTCCGAGAGGTTGGACCATGTTTGGGGCAGTCACGTTCTTTGCAGTCCAGTGAAAATATGTCCTAATCTGCATTCATGTGGATGCCTTAAACACAATGACCGTAATGCATTAATTACAAGGTTGCTAAATTAACATGCTCTCCTTGTTGGTAGAATCCATCGCCGGAAGACAGTGGACTATAGACAGAGCCCCTGCGAGCCGCACCCGGTCTCTGACCATCTAGAGCAAGAACTCAGCAAACGCAGGCGGGGCTCCCCACCACAGCCGGGCCTACGCCCCTGAGTGAGGAGCACCCACCTCCACACTCCCCATTCTCACCCTCTCGCTTGAGGAAGAGAGCATTGACTTTCACTTTATAATGTTAATGAAATAAAGGAATGCTTTATAATGTTAATGAAATAAATAAATGCTTTCACTTTATAATGTTAATGGAACAAAGGAATACTTTATTCTATAGAAGAAAAAAACTAAAACTTATTTAAATGCACATGTTCACTGCAGCACTATTCACAGTAGCGGAGATGTGGAAACAAACGACGGGGTGAATGGTCAAAGGCGATGTGATCTCACACACACGCAGGCACACTGGAATACCATGCAGACCCTCAAAGGAGATTGTGCCATGTGTGACAACGTGGATGGCTCCAGAGCACATTATTCCGAGTTAGAAAAATGTTGCATAATCACCTACATATGGAATACTTTTTAGAAAGAAGAAAAATATATAAAAACAGGGGAAAGATGGTTATCAGAGGTGGAGGAAATGGGGAGATACAGGTCAAAGGGTCTAAAAGTGCAGCTCTCTTGGACTAGTAAGTCTGGAAATGTAATGAGCGGCCTGGGACTACAGTTAGTAACGTTGCAGTGTACACTGGAAGTGTGCCGAGAAAGTGGATTTTAGGTGAGTGTGTGAGAGGATGGACATGTTAATGTCCTTGACCTTAGTAATCCCTTCACTGTGTATAAACACATCAAAACACCAGACACAGTAATCAATAAGGGGGAAGGTGCATAATGTAATTTTTCAGTGTACTCACAGGGCTCTGCAACCATCACCACTATCTACTTTTAGGAAGTCTTCTCTCTAGAAGGAAATCTCCGCACCTATCAGCAGTCAGCCCCCTTTCCACGTCCGCACTTTCTCCAGCCACCAAGCCACTGTCTGTGCCTGTAATTTGCCTCATCTCAACCTTTCAGGTAAAGGGCTTCACACGATAGCTACCCCTTTGGGATGGACTTTTCTTGCTTAGCATGAGGTTTTAAACTTGGTAAGGACCAGGGTTCTGCAGGCCTTTGTCTTTAGTAGAGTGTAGGAACCCAAGGAAGGACCAGGCAGTGTCCTTTAAAACCTTTAAAATGTAAAGGTTCGTCCGTGTTGTAACTAAAGCAGGTCTGCATATCTTTTCTTTTTTTTTTTTTTGGAGATACAAAGTTTTCACTTTATCGCCCTTGGTAGAGTGCAGTGGCATCACAGCTCACAGCAACCTCCAACTCCTGGGCTTAGGCGATTCTCTTGCCTCAGCCTCCCTAGTAGCTGGGACTACAGGTGCCCGCTACAACGCCCGGCTATTTTTTTGTTGCAGTTTGGCCCAGGGCCGGGTTCGATCCCACCACCCTCAGTGTATGGGGCCAGCGCCCTACCCACTGAGCCACAGGTGCCGCCAGGTCTGCATATCTTATAATTCCCAAATAAATTCCATTGCAAGGCTGTGCTGTATCTGTCTACCTACTCACCAGTGAGCATTTGGGTTGTTTCCACATTTTGGGTGAATAATGCTTCTATGAGCATTCACATACTAGTTTTTGTGTGGGAGGGATTTCTCTTGGATATATACCTAAGACTGGAATTACTAGGTCATCTGGTAATATTAACATTTTGAGGAACTACCATTTTCCAAAGTAGCTGCCCAATGTAACATTCCCATAAGCAAGGTAGAAGTTCTCTGCTTCCTCCACACCCTGCCTCACACTTGTTACTACCTTTATTTATTATTATAGCATCTTAATAAATGTGAGGTGGCATCTCATTGTGGCTTTGACTTGCATTTTCCTAATCCCTAATAATGGTGATCACCTTTCATATGCTTAGTGCATCTTCTTTAAAGAAATTTCTATTCAAATCTTTGCCTTTTTTGTTATTTGTCTTTTCACTATGGAGTTCTTTATATAATCTGAATGCAAGTCTCTTGTAAAATACATAATTTTGCAAATATGTTCTCCCATACTGTGTGCTATCTTTTTGCTGTTTTGGTGAAATCATTGTCAGCACAAATTTTGTGTTTAATTTTGTGTCATCAAACGCATTTATATTTTTCTTTTGTTGCTTATGTTTTTAGTGTGATAGCTAAGAAAGTATTACCTAACCTAAGACATGAAGACTTATTCTCAACTTTTTCTTTTAGTATTTTATAGTTTTTGCTCTTACACTTAGTCATTTGGCCCATTTTGAGTTAGTTCTTTCATATGGTGTGAGGTTGGGGTTCAGCTTCCTTCTTTGTCATGTGTATATTCGGTTGTCCCAATACCATTTGTTGAAAAGACAATTCTTTAAAGATGCTGTTAAATTTTTTGGTGTCTTACTGATAATCAAGTGATCATAAATATAGGGTTTATTTCTGGACTACAAATGTTGTGCCATTAATCCATATATCTATTTCTTATGCCAGTACTGAAGATATTTTGATTAGCTTTAAAGTTAGTTTTGAAATTAGGAAGTTTAAGTCCTTCAATTTTGTTCATTTTCCTAAAATTGTTTTAGCTATTCTGAGTTTTTTGCGTTTGCACATGAATTTTCGTATTCGCTTATAGATCCCTCAAAGAATAAATCTAGCTAGAATTTCAATAGGGACTGAATTGAATCTGTAGATCAGTTGTGGAGTATGGCCATCTTATAAAAGTTATGAGTAGGGCGCCAGCCCCATATACCGAGAGTGGTGGGTTCAAACACAACCCCAGCCAAACTGCAACAAAAGAAATAGCCGGGCGTTATGGCGGGGGTCTGTAGCCCCAGCTACTCGGGAGGCTAAGGCAAGAGAATCACCTAAGCTCAGGAGATGGAGGTTGCTGTGAGCTGTGTGATGCCACGGCACTCTACTGAGGGCAATAAAGTGAGACTCTGTCTCTACAAAAAAAAAAAAGTTAAGCTTTCTACTCCATACACATGATGTATCTTACCATTTATTTAAACTTCCTTTTATTATTTCAACAATATTTTATGGTTTTCAGTGTATAAGTCTTGCATTTATTTTGTGAAATTTATATGCAAGTATTTTCATTCTAAAACATTGATTGCTAATGTATAAAAATAAATGGATTTCGTTTTCATTTATTCATTGACTTTGTCTGCTGGTTTTCTATTCTCTAATCCACTTACTGACTTCCTAATCTTCATTATTCCCTTTCTTCTTCTTGCTTTGGGTTTAGTTTGCTCTGATTTTTATTTTTACAGTACCCTAATGTGAAAAGCTGGGATATTGATATCAAATTTTTCTTCCTTTTTAATGTAGGTATCTATAGGTATAAATATCCCCCAAGGGGATTTTGCTGCATCCCATAAGTTTGAGCATGTTATTATTTTTTCTTGTCTCAAGGTATTTTCTTTCTTTCTTTCTTTTGAGACAGAGTCTCACTTTGTTGCCCTCCATAGAGTGCCATGGCATCACAGATCACAGCAACCTCAAACTCTTGGGCTTAAGTAATTCTCTTGCCTCAGCCTCCTAAGTAGCTGGGACTACAGGCGCTCACTACAACACCTGGCTATTTTGTTGTTGTTGTTGTTGCTGCTGTCATTGTTGTTTAGCACACCTGGGCCAGGTTCGAACCCACCAGCCCCAGTGTATGTGGCTGGTGCCCTATGCACTGAGCTATAGGCACTTAGTCCTGTCATAGAATTTTCTAATTTCTCTTGTGATTTCTTCTCTGATATATTGGTTTTGGTTTTTGATTGGTTACATGTTGTTTGATTTTCACATAATATATGCGAATTTTCATAATTTCTTCTTGTTATTCTTTCCGGTTTTATTCCATTACAGTCAGAAAGTACATTTTGTATTGTTTCATCTTTTAAATGTGTTGAGGTTTATTTTATGGCACAGCATATAATCTTTTCTGAAGAGCATTCACCTGTGCTGAGAAGAATCTATACTCTCTTGCCATTGGAAAGGTGTTCCTTCAATATCTGTGATGTGTTACTGATTAGTTTGCAGTGATGTTCACATCTGCTATTTTATCCCTTCTGCTCAGTTATTCTATCTATTAGGGACAGTGGAGTATTGATGTTTCCAAGAATTATTATGAATTATCTTTCTACTTTTGGTTCCTTTGAGTTTTACTTCATGTATTTCAGAGCTCTGTTGATATATACAAATTATACATCATATGAAGTCAGACAACTGAGTTCCCAAACTCATCCTAGAAAAGGATTTCTGAATCTCATTGCTGAATATCCTGTGTTCACCTTCGAGGTACTCCCCTTGGAAAGCTGTGCACTGATGCGAGTGCCTAGTCCATCCTTCAAAGAAATTTTGGGACCCTTTTTCTGGCATGGCCATTGGAGCTATTACTTACAAGATCTGATAATTAAGTTCACAAACTCATCCTAGAAAAATATCTACATACCTACAGTTATCTTTGAAGTACTCCATTTAGCCATCTGGTAACTATAGTGATATTTAGCAATGAGATAGCTACGTAGCATTTTTCTACGATGAGTTTGTGAGCTTAATTGTCCAGCCTCCTATATTATGCATATTTTTATGGTACTGAATTTATACGCATATTCATATAGTCTGTCTTCCTGAAGGAATGACTCTTTTATTACCAGAAAATGTCCTTCTGTGCTATATCTGACATCATTTTTATTTAAGTCTGTTTTGTCTTGTAGTATAGCTACTCCAGCATTTTACAGCTGTTATTTATGTGGGGTTTTCTTTTATCTTTTTTACTTTCAACCTACTTGTGCCTTTAAAGCATGTCTTGTGTTTGGATCTTTTTAAACGCAATCTGATCATCTCTACCTTTTGTTTCCATTGTTCAATATGTTCACATTCAATGTCGTTGTTTTTTTTTTTTTTTTGAGACAGAGCCTCAAGCTGTCACCCTGGGTAGAGTGCCGTGGCATCACAGCTCACAGCAACCTCCAATTCCTGGGCTCAAGCGAGTCTCCTGCCTCCACCTCCCAAGTAGCTGGGACTACAGGCGCTCACCACAACGCCCGGCCATTTTTTGGTTGCAGCAGTCGTTGTTTGGCGGGCCCGGGCTGGATTCGAACCCGCCAGCTCAGGTGTATGTGGCTGGCGCCTTAGCCCGTTGAGCCACAGGCGCCGAGCCCTGGGTTTATTTTCTGATAAATTCCTAGACCTGAGATCCTTGAAAGCCCTGCAAAGCCCAGAGCTTGCTGGGTAGTCAGGAGAGGGGATGAGTTTTCCCAGGGCCGAGTATTCCCACTTGAGGACAGCCTGAGCCCAGCTCTAACTTGCACTTCCTAGATGTCTCCTTCTGCTCCCACCTTTTTGTTCATGATATTACAGTTTCCCCCCAAATCTCCCCTCAACCCAAAATTGCTAATTCTTCCTCAACTTTCCAGATTCCAAGATTCCAGCGTGACCTTCTCCAGGAATCTTTCCCAGAGCCCACAGGCTGGGAACCTCAGAGCGACCGTCAGAACTGCTGTCTCTCTGGGTGACAGTGCTGTTTCTTTGTTGTTTCCTCTGTCCCCTGAGGACAGGCTCAGGCTGGGTTCATCTTTGAATTTCTAGCACCAGGGGTAGGGCTGGCTCATTTCTGTTTCAGTAAATGTTTGTTGAGCAAAGGAATGAAGAGCTGGACAAATGAATGAACAAATGAAACCGAGTCCATGAGGGAAAAGCTGAAGCTCAGACGTGGGCTCCAGGACAAATATCCTGTCCCAGATAGGACAGGGGGATGGGCTGGCTGGTGCAAGGCAGGCCCCAAGCCAGGAACAGGAAGGCAGGGGAGGTTGAGGCCCAGGGTCTGAGGGTATGGTGCTGAGAGGGAAGCGCTGGCGGGGGACCGGCCTAAGGAGCCAGAGGCAGGAGGTGTCCCTGGGTGACATGGACAAGGACATGCTAGAAGAGCGAAAGGTGTCATGGGCTGCAGCCCCTGTCTCGCTTCTAATCATGCTCCTTGTGGGTGATGTGTCCCTGAGCCAGTGACTTAGCTTCTGTCCTCCTCAGTTCTCTCACCTACAAAATGAGAATGACACTTCATTCATTCATTCATTCACTCATTCATTTTTTTCACTCAGCGAACATTTCACTCAGCCTAGGCAGGAGGCTGGGAGGGAGTGACCACGTGGTCACACAGCCAGCAGGCCTTGCCACTGAGATCAGATGCGGGCTGGCCTGTCACAAGTTCTATTTGTGATGTCGGTAGTCTACCTCCTGGAGCTGTTGTGGGGATGAAATGAGGTGCAGGCACAGAGGAGACACTTGCTGCACTGTCACTGTCCTCGAAATAGTCTCATCCTCAAGTGGAGTTTAGTTATAATCCCAGTCCTATGCTGATCCACCACAAGGTCTTGGAGGACTTCCTTACCCCTCCGAGCCTCAGTTTCCTGTAAGGTGACAAACTATCCCAGCTTGCTGAAGACTGAGGGCTTTCTCAGCACAGTCCCAGGCAAACTTGGATGCTTGGTCACCTCAGGAAATGCCTGTCTCCCTGTGCAGGACAGACAGAAGCATGCAAAAAAGGCAGAAAGCCTTGGAACCCAAATTCAAGATGTAGCTACAAGAATATTAAAGACTTTGGTGTGCGACGGAATTCCAGGCATGGAAAAGAATGAGCCACCTTCCATATGATGCTATGGAAGAAGCTCTGAGCCACGTTTTTTTTTTTTTAGTGAAAAAAGGCCAGGTACAGCACACTTTGCATGTGAGAGGAGGGCATAGAAATACACACACACACACACACACACACACACACACCACACACTTGAAAGCATGCATGGATTCTCCAGGGAGGGAGCTGGGTGGCTGGAGAGAAAAGGTGAGGGAAAGACTTGCTTCTCATTATAATCCCTTTGCATTGTTTGAATTATTTTAACCCTTCATTTTCTTTCTTTCTTTTTTTTTTTTTAAGACAGAGTCTTACTATGTTGCCCTCGGTAGAGTGCCGGCGTCACAGCTCACAGCAACCTCCAACTCTTGGGCTTAAGGGATTCTCTTGCCTCAGCCTCCAAAGTAGCTGGGAAGATAGGTGCCCACCACAATGCCTGGCTATTTGTTGTTGTTGCTGCAGTTGTCATTATTGTTTAGCAGGCCCAGGCTGGGCTTGAACCCACCAGCCTTTGTCTATGTGGCTGGTGCCCTACTCATTAAGCTGCAGGCACTGAGCCTTAACTCTTTATTTTCAATTTCTTTTCTTTTTTTTTTGGAGACAGAGCCTCAGCTGTCACCCTGGGTAGAGTGCCGTGGCATCACAGCTCACAGCAACCTCCAATTCCTGGGCTCAATCGAGTCTTCTGCCTCTGCCTCCCAAGTAGCTGGGACTACAGGCGCCCGCCACAACGCCCGGCCATTTTTTGGTTGCAGCTGTCATTGCTGTTTGGCGGGCCCGGGCTGGATTCGAACCCACCAGCTCAGGTGTATGTGGCTGGCGCCTTAGCCCATTGAGCCACAGGCGCTGAGCCTATTTTCAATTTCTGGCTGAAAAGCCTTCCAAACTTCTGTGTGTCAAAAAGAGTACTCTGAACAAAATTAAAAGGCCAAAGTTACATAGCAGGAAAAGGGCTCGGGGCCCAGCACCCAGGAAGTGCCCCATGAATGGCCTTCTCCCTCTCCCACACATGCCCTTGCTGGCTGCTGGGAGTTCAGGGGGGCACAGATGGGCTGCTGCCTCCTCCAGAGCAGTGTTTGTGAGGCTCAAGTGCAGGTCCTGCTGGGAAGGCAGCTGCAGCCCTGAAGGCCTGGGAGCCTCACAGGTCACTCACTCATTTCTCTGCCTGCAAGTCCAGTATCTCCCCCTGGCCAGTTCCGAAGGCCTGCCCTGTCTCGAGGGGCAGACGTGGAGACCCCCACAGGGTAAATGTGTGCGTTTCACAGGCCTGCAGACTACAGGCCTTGCCTGTGCTGCTGCAGCTCCCCAAACAAGTTATTTCTGGTGCTGACCTTGGGGAGTGGGAGCCTGAGACTACCAAGCACACCTGACCCCACAGACCCTGCTTCCCATGACCTCCCAGGCCCAGCTCTGCCTCAAGCTCCCAGCCATGTGGCCAGGTGCTTTCCTTTTTTAAGTTTTAACATCACACTTATGTTTCAGGAAAATATTTTCATTGTGAAATCTCAGACATTAATAAAATGTAGCCAACAGAAGTCCAAGCAAATCCCCTGTACCTCCTGAGCTGCATTCTGTTCAAGCCACTATTTGTAGTGGGGGGTTATCCTGAGCGCTTTGGTGTCCGGTGCATAGACCTAGTCCTCCACCTCCACCCGTACCTATAGCCACACTTACACCTACTCCTACAGTTATACTTACCCGTGTACCCGCACCCACATGGCCACACTTACATCTACCCTACAGCTATAATTACTCTTGTACCTGCACCGGCACCTATACCTCCACCCACATCTGTAAACACACTTTTTTTTTTTTTTTGGAGAGACAGAGTCTCACCTTATCGCCCTCAATAGAGTGCTGTGGTGTCACAGCTCACAGCAACCTCCAACTCTTGGGCTTAAATGATTCTCTTGCCTCGCCCTCTCAAGTTGTCGGGACTACAGGTGCCCACCACAACACCCGGCTATTTTTAGAGATGGGGGCTCACTCTTGCTTAGGCTGGTCTTGAACCTGTGAGCTCAGGCAATCCATGCCCCTGGGCCTCCCAGAATGCTAAGACTACAGGCGTGAGCCCCTGTGCCCGGCCTATAGCCACACTTACTCTTGTACCTATTCCTGCACCTGCACCTATGGCCACACTTATAATTAGTACTGTACCTATACTTACACTTGTCCCTGCACCTAGGCCTGAACCTATACCTACGCCTGCACCTGTTCCTACCTCTACACCTGTACCTCGACCTGTACCTTGATTTGCACCTGCACCTGCTCTATGGACACACTTATACCTAATTCTATACCTATGCTCACACTTGTATCTGCACCTACACCTACGCCTATACCTATACCTGTACTTATACACATCCCTGCACTCACACCTGTACCTGCTCCTACCTCTGCACCTACGCCTTCACTTATTCCTACACTACACCTACACCTGCACCTGTATGGGCACCTACTCTTACACCTATACCCACACCTGCTCCTAGCTGTACTCCTACACCTGCTCCTCTATCCGCTCCAGTCCTGCACCTGCACCTGCTCCTACACCCACACCTTCCATGCCTACATCTGTCCATGTCTTAGACGTGTGTGTCGTGCTTACATGTGCTTCTCACATAAATGGTAAATTCTCTCTGTTTTGTCCTACAAGAAGCCTTATTTCTCACTGCATAGCATGTTATGGACATTTTTTGAGCCAGTGCATATAGCGCCACCTCCTTCTTTATAGTAGTTGTGCCCTATTCCATAATGTGACTGGTCTGTTGTTAATTTTCAAAATCCTCTACTGTGGGACATTTAAATTTTTCCATTGATTTGTTTTCACACATAGCCCTTGGCAGTTCTCATTGTGCATTCGAGCAATTTCTGCAGGACAGATACCCAGCTAAACCCCTGGCACTACCGAAGGGGATGGACACCAAATTTGTGATAGATGTCAAAAAATTGCCCTTCAGTAGCCTGAGCTAAGCAATCCACTCTGACTTCCAATCACTCCATTCGGTTGGTTTTTTTTCTCCTGGGCCAAGGAGAACTTTCCAATCCTTTTGCCTTGCCTATTCGTGAATGGACACGGCCTCTTGCCTGGGGTGATTTCAGAGAGAAAGAGAGGAACTCCCTCACTCTCCACATTTCTCTCCCATCTAACTGCCTCCTGACCTGAAATTCCTCCAGAAAGGGTGTGGTTGTTCGGTAAAGGCCTTGCCCCCTTTGTGAGTCCTTTTAGCAAGTGCCCATGAGCTTGGGTGTCCTGCTGCAGAAGCAGCCAGCAGTCAAGAAAGGTGGGCCGGGGATGGGGAAGCACATGGAGGACACCAATAATGGTCCATTATTTACAAAGCACCTCCCATACCTGTGATGCACACAGCCTGTCCTGGGTGCTGTAATTACCTGCTCCAAACAAGTGAGGAAGTGCAGGCTCACCAGGAGGGAAGTCAGGATTTGAACTCAGGCCTGTTCAGCCCCAGCCCTGACCCTGCAATCACAAGGAGCCCGGGTGTGGTGGAAGGGAGAGTTGACTGTGCTGGAAAACCTGAGATAACAAAAGTTGGCAAGGTGGGCAGCAAAGGGGGCATGTCTGGACAGTCGGGCGGGGTTTGGAGAGGAGGCAGAGGGTTTTTCAGGTAGGAAACAGCCTGAACAAAAGCTGAGATGGGAGCGAATCTGGCATGTTGGTGGCAGAAATGCCTGTACTTGGTGATGGTGCAATGTGCAAAGCTGAAGGCCAGGGAGAGAAGGTGGCCTTGCAGCTAGTCACCATCCTCATTACCGGCTGTGGTCAAGGTTGATTATGACATCTCCAGCATGCATACAGCTGTCTGCCCTGGCCTTCCACACACCGGAGCTCACCCTTCCACCAACGCCAGGAGGTGGCACCATGATGTCTCCAACAGATGAGGAAACTGACTAGACTGGGAGCCCCTCGGGGGTAGGATGGAGGAGGCTGACTCACCAGCACTATGTCTGCCCTGCAGGAGGAATAGATCGATGGAGGAAAGGAAGAAAGAGGGAGAGAGGCAGAAATGTGGGAAGGAGGAAGACATATCAGGGGGAAAGGAAGGAAGAATGAATGGCTGAAGGAAGGAGGAATGGATGGATGGGTTAGGATGGATGGATGGACAAGTGATAATGACAGTGGAACATTAGGCCCTCTGACTATGGGTCAGAGAGAACAGGTACATGCCAGGAATGTTTCAAGACCCTTGACCTGAGGTCCTGCTGAAGAAAAGCAAGAGTCAAAGAGGGCACCAGAGTGTCCCCAGGCTGGCAAGGGTGCTGGGTGGGAGGTGGGAGGGGTGTGCAGCAACTGTGTTTTGGGAAGCGTAGGCAAGGCTCTAGATGCCCCTTAGAAGACAGGCCAGGCTGGATGGCACAGAGGGGCCTGTAGCTCCCAGCTTGGGGGAGGGAAGGGAAGAGGATGCTGGCAAGGGAGGTCAGGGGCTTACCATGGGCCTCAGATTAAAGGCAGGCAATGGGAGGGGAGCAGAGGTCTGTGATGTGGGGCAGCTTTCACCTCTGCCATTTACCAACTCCATGACCTTGCACAGGGGATCTCTTGTCTCTGAGCCTCTATTTTTCAGTTTCTGAAATGCAGAAAATGATATAGCCTTTCTCACAGAGTCATTCTGGGAATGAAGTGGAAAAATAAAAAAAAAAAGAAAGCCAGGACAGAGACCTGGTTCAGAGGGATAAGAACAATAATTCAGATCGTGGAGAAGTGTCCTGAAGCCTTGCTACATGCCAGACATGCTTTGGAGGGCCTCCCCTTCACCTCATTTACGGTGCCTGCCAGGCACCGTTGCTTTGCTTGTGCTAACAAGAGTCTTAGAATTGGCTGGTGCTGGTTGTGGTGAGCCACTGTTTACCACTCCTGATCTAAGTCACTGTAACCTGGTGACCTCAAGTCCAGAGCTCATATTAGCTGCAGGGGCCCAGAGTTCTGGCCCAGAACTCTCTCTCCTGAGTTTGCACTCTGAGTTCTTTCCCCATGTTCCCAGTGAAAACCCATGTGCTGCATGACCAGCTGGACCTGGCAGCTCTGGGGTTCAATAGCCCGCACCCTCCCAGTTCAGACACTCCAGGGTCTGGGAAACAGCAGGCTCTTTGGATGTGGGTCTCACCCTGGTCAGGGCCTCAGTTTCCCCATCTGTGAGATAGAGGTGGTTGCAGTCAGATTAGATAATTCTGAAGGGCATTTCTGTTTACCCCTGTCCCTGCCCCTCTGTTTATATTCTCAGAGAATGTGCTACTCACGGGAGTGGGGCCCGTTAGCCTCTTTTCAGGAGGACAGGGGACCTTGGGACCAGGGGATCAAGAGAAAGTTCAAGTTCCACTGATACTGTTTAACTTTGGCCCCGAGTGAGGTGTGTAGGGTTCCTTCATCATGGCCTTATCCCCTTCCCCTAAGCCTCAGTTTTCTTATCTCCGAAATGTCTGTGCTTCCCTGCCTAAGGCTTCCCTGTGCCAGGGCTACTTGAAGTTAGCCTAAGATTCTGGATGGGAATAGCTTTGCAGGTAGAGAACCCTGGCCTGTTGGGAAGATTTATTGCTGTGACTGTAAGTGTGAGGTCCAAAGGCCATGGGGGCCGAGCCAGCCCCTGTCCAGAAGGCTGTGCCAGGGACCAAGCTGCTCTCCCTCCACTGGTGCTAGCTGAGCAGACAGGCATCTCCCCCAGGCCCTGATGTCTAGTGGCATGCGGGGGCTGGGCTCTCTTCCACCTTTTTATTTTAGTGTCTGTCCTCTATGCAGAGCTCACAGGATGACCAAGGTCTGGGAGGGGCAGAGGCAGCCCGAACTCTTCCCTTGCTTTTACCCTCCTTCCTCAATTTCCTGTCTGCCCCCCCATCTCACCCAGGGTCCTGCCCTACCTCCTCTCCCACCTCCTGTTCCTGCCCTCTCTGTTTCCAATGTTGGCCACTGGAAATCTTTGGAAATTAAGGGTCTAACAGCTCTCTCCTGCTGAGCGCCCTAGGCACACTGTGCTAAGTATCAGTCTGTGCAGAGCCCTGAGGTGGGGAGAAGGGTGTCCCCATGTTCTGCAGCCTGCTGGCCCCTGCCCACTGCTCCCAAGGCCGTGTCCTGCTGTGGTGCACCCCACACCCTCAGCACACAGAATGTCCGGGCCCAGATGGTGCGTTTTCTCCGTCCCACCTCTTGCCTGGAGCCCTCCTTCCTTCTATGCCGACACATCCCCTCATCTCTTTCAAGCTTCCCTCAGGCCTCCTCTCCCTGTCCTGTCCCCAGTCTGGGTGAGGGGACCCCTGGTCTATATGTCCTTAATGGCATGAGCTCCTGAAATCATAACTGTGTGTCTTCCGAAGGGGCCCATGAGTGCCCAGAAGGCAGAGGCATGCCTGTGTCACAGTGGCAAGGGCTCCAAGCCCAGGACGAAGCCCAGGCCCAGACAGTGGCTCCCAAAATGCTTGCCGGGCGCTGAATGGACACCCTCTGTGTGGCTAACCGAGGCAGGCAGGAGAGTCTGAGCCCTCAAGCCTAGCCAGACTGAGCTATATTTAGACACGGGGCCAGGGCAAGCTTCTTGAGCTAAGGGGGTGGCAGGGCCCACAGTGGGCCCCAGGGGGACCCCTCCTCTAGGGGACAGTCCCCATGTGAGAGCCCAGAGCCTATTATAGCTGCTGTTGGCTCCCATTGCCTCCTAAAGAGCGAAGAAAGATTCTATTTGAACAAAAGAAGCTCTCTGGCTGGTTTTGTGTGTGGCATGTGTGTTATATGTAGAAAAAAAATAAGTTCTGGGCTGGTGGGTCAGCTCCAAGGGTGGGCCGGCTGGGAGCAGGAGCAAAAGTGGGGGCTTCCTGGCCAGCCCCAGGGCTGGCTCCTGTCTGCTGCTCTGCACGGCCTCCCTCCCTCCACAGCTCGGGTGGGCGCCATGCCAGGCCAGGCCAGGGCGCGGCCACCCAGCCGGGTGAGGAGGGGCTGCCCTGGCCCCGGCTGCTCACTCCCGGTCTCGGGCGGGCTGGAGGCTGGGTGGATGTTCGCAATAATTACCCAGCTGCAGCTTCCCCAGAGCTGCCGCCATAGCAACGGTGCCGAGCGCCCCAGCCGGCCAAGTGGCAGGAGGGGGCTGTAGGCGCCATGGGCAGGTCGGAGAGGGGGGTGGCACAAGCCCCAGGCACAGCCCCACTGGTTCCCTTTGTCACTCCCTCACCAGCCCACCCCTTCCTCAGAGGCCTGGGGAGGGGGCTTTGTCTGGGCACAGGGAGATTGGCATGGCCCAGGGGAGGCTCCTGCAGACGCCCCATTCCCACTGCCAGGGCCTGTGGGACAAGAGGGAGCAGGTGTCAGGAGGGCTGGGGACACCCAGGGTCCCTGTGGCTCAGGGCTCAACTCAGGGCATGCTGGTGGCCCCCCTTCCCTGGCTGCCCGCCACACGCCCTAAGACCCCTGGGTCTAATCACCCACGAGGTTGTCTTCCTTCTGCAGAGTAGAGCGTGTGGTTGCCAGGCACTGCCCGGGAAGGGTGCTCACGTGTCCATTCACCCTGCCTGCTGGAGTCCTCCTCAGCACACAGAGCAGCCTTGGGCAGGACTGGCTGTGGGGTGGGGATCATCTGTGGGGGAGGCCTTGGGAACCCCCAGAGTCCTGCCATCGTGGACCGTTTCCCCAACTCTACAATAGGAAGCCCTGTCAGCCTCCCCGCTGTGGCTGTTCAATCTGATGAAGGGGCTGTGTTAATCTCCATTTTACAGATGCGGAGACTGAGGCCAGAGGGTTTTGTGTCCTACCTGAGGTGACAGAGTTAAAAACTGGAGACATAACCTAGTTGAGTTTTGTCACCATAGCCATCTGGCAGCACAGCCAGTGGTTAGCTGAGAGTGCAGGCTCAGCCATCTCAGGGGCCCACACTGGCCTCTCCCAGGTTCAATTTTCTCCTCTGTGGAATGGGGATGTAATCCGACTTTCTCCTTATGGAGTCATTGCTGAGATTAAGAAAACAGTGCATGGAAAGCACAGCGCCTGGCACGTGGGAAGTGTTAGTTGTTGTTATTGTTGGAATTATTATTCTTTATTATTGTTGTTACAACATGAAGAGGCAGACCTAGATGCCCACCAAGGCCCCTTTTGGGTCTGGCCTCCTCAGGCTCCCTAGACGGGTGCTAGTCGTAATGGGTGCACTGGGAAGGGGGGAGTTCATGGCCTAATGAGGAGGTGGGTGCTGACTGCCTACTCCCACAAGTGCGTCTGGGGTGTAGGCTGAGTGACAGAGAGGAAGGCGACAAACAGGGGCTGAGCTGGAATGTGAGCTGAGCAGGGTGAGAGCCCATTTACACAGAGAGGTTGGGGAGGGCCTTTCCTGGGCCAGCCTGATAGCTCGGGAGAGGGATGTTCTAGAAGGTAGCCCTGCTTGAAGAGACCAAGAGAGGCCAGGGTTCTGGAGTACGGCAGGGGCAGAGGTAGACAGGGAGCCTGAGGTTGGGGAGGTTGACTATTGTTGGATTCAGGGATTTTGTGGGCTACCCGTGGAGGAGAGTTTTGGGATGTGATCCTATTTTTTTTTTTTTGCAGTTTTTGGCCAGGGCCGGGTATGAATCTGCTACCTCTGATTTATGGGGCCAGCGCCCTACTCCTTTGAGCCGTGGGCACTGCCCTGGGATGTGATTCTAGAAGCTGTGGAAAGCTAGTAAGTAGCTTCAAGCAGAGAAGATTAATATACATGTGTTAAATGGGTAAATGAACAAATGATGAAATCTTTATTCCGCCTTGGCCAACCACAGAGCCCCTCTTACTCCACCTTTCTGTGTTTCCTTTCTCCCTCCCTTTCCCCTAATTCTAGGCACCCCACCACCATCCCCTGCCACTGGCTCATTTTACTCATTTATAGCTGCTGTCCACGGGAGCCCATAGTCATATGGTGGAAGATCAACAGGTAAACAGAAAACCCCCAGCTCAGCAATCTGGCTAAATATGGAGGAGTGTTCTGAGGAAGGAATGCTGACAGTGGGCCAGTCAGGGCACTCGGGTATTGAAGGATCAATAAGAGTTCACCAGGCTGCTAAGGCAAAGGACACAGCATCTACATAGGCTTAGAGACAAGAAACAGCACAGCATAGTGGGAGATATTTTTAGCTGTTTCACAGGAGCAGTGACCAATAAGAATGGTTACATTTATTGAGCAGTTTAGGACTATAGGCATGAACTCATTGGATTACATAATTGAAACTCTGCTCCCTTTGCCGCAGAGACCTATTTCACTTTGATGGATAAGGACTTGAGGTTCAGATAAGTTAAGTACCTTGCTCACAGTCACACAGCAACCTCAGGCCCATGCTCTCAACAACCTAGGAGGGGGAAGGAGTGGGGTCTAGGTTGAGCTGACCAGGAAGGGTCCTATAGGCCAAGCTCAGGTGTTAGGACCCAGTCTAGGGATCACTGGGGAGCCATGGTAGGGTTTTGAATGAGGGAAGGAGAAGGTCATGGCCATGTTTGAAAGAGAAGACTCTCCATGAAGCGTGGACAGCATGGCTGAGACCAGCTTGGAAGTTCCTGCAATAGTCCTAGTGAGGGCTGCTGAAGGTTGACCCCAAGGGAGAGGAGGTGCTTGAGGAAGAAGAGGGAAGGATGCCTTTAAAGGAAGCAGGCAGATGTGAGGCCAGGGGAGCAAGAGAGGCCACTGGGTGGAGGTGTAGATCAAGATTAGAGTTCAAGTCCAATGACTCTAACAGAAGTTGATGCTCTCTCCTCCCTCCCAGCTGCTTATTATTTCACTGATTTGTTAAAGACTTCACATTTTCTCCCTTATGAGATTATAGACAATTTTTTTTTAGAATAGGTGGGACAGGGCAGTTCTTAATCAAAAATGATGCTGGCTGATGGTGGCATCTCAGGTACAGAGCCACCACTGTGGGTTTTCCCCAGAGTTTCCAAGGCCCCAGGAAGCCAAGGGCCGAAAGCATTGCTCTTAATGGCAGTGACCCGTCAAGTGTGCATGCAGGAGATGGCATTTGTTAGGGGTTCCCGGCAGGAGTCAGGCTGCCCTGGGTCCATTCCAGAAACTGCTGGGGCTGCAGAAATTGGAGAAGCTTCTGGAAGCCTGGTGATAGCATTCCTAACCTCTGTTTTTGGGCTTCCTGAGGCCAAGCCAGTGAACTGAGGCCCTGGGCTTGCCCACTGCTCTGGGAATATTGTCATCAGCAGGCCAGGCAGGTGGTGGCTTGAGCTGCAGGTGCTGTGTCACCTGAGCTGGGATCATGGCCACTCCACAGGAAGGTGGGAGCCAGGCTCACCACACAGCCTGCCTGCGGCCCACTTCCTTCCCTGTGGCCCAGAGCCCCTTCTGGCCCAGAACCTGGGGTGAGTATGCTGCTTTGTTTAGCTCCTACCCCCACCCAGGCCCCTCCCAGGATCTGATGCCAGCTGAAACTGGGATTTGGTAGAAGGTCTGAAATGTAACAGTCCCAGGTTTTTAATCCTGGCTTTGCTGTTTAACACTCAGGTGACCTCAGACAAGTGACCATTTTCTCTGAGCCTCAGTCTCCTCAACCATAATTGGGGTCAGTACTATACATGAGACAGAATGAGACGGTGACTGTCAAGACCAGTCTCGCCCCTGTACAGAGTAGATGGGGAGCGTGAGCTCCTTTCTCCCCTCCCTTCCCTGCCCGTGCAACCAGGGGAGGAGTAGGGCGAAACCAAGCCAAACGAAAGCAAAATTGCTGGAAGCCTGACGGAGCTGAATGATCGCTTATAAGATGCCCTGCTTGAGCCGGATGTGCTGTCAGCTTGGCGTCCAGATGGGCACCCCAGAGCAGGGCACGCCTGGCCAGCCGCAGTGCACAGATGGCATAAGCACAGGAGGCCACAGCCAGGTCTCCGGAGCCAGAGCCAGGACTGCCGAGGACAGGCAGTGGAGGAGGCAGAGGCTTTCTCAGCCTCCAGGCCCTAACTTCCTCCTGGTGGTCTTCAGTGCCCAGGTCGCCGTGCCAGTGGTCTTAGCACCAAGTATCACCAACCTTTGGATGCCTTTCTCCATCCCTGACTGTCCCCTTGTGACAAGGCAGACAGCCTGGGGCCCGAGGAGCGGATACAATTGAGCTCCTATGTGGGAGGTGGCAAAGCCAGAACACGAACCCCAGCCTCCCTGTCTTCATGGCTAGCTCTTCTCCAGCACCCCACAAGGTCCTCGCAAGAAGGGACATCCCTTCTGGTCTCACCACTCTGAGATTTTTTTTTTTTTTTTCTCAGAATCTCTTGCAAGGCAGCCGACGCGGCTTAGGCCAGTGCTGTCCCCATCCTACAAATAGGATGGAGGCAGCTTTGTTCATTTCAAACCTCATTCAGGCTACATTGTGTCCCTGCTCAGAACCTTCACAGCCTCTGTTGTCCCTGGAGGAATCCAGCACCCACAAGGCACAGCCAGCTGGGTGCCTCTCTGCTATTGTTGAGACACTTCAAACATGATCCCACCTCATACCTTTGCACCTACTGTTCCCTCTGCCTGCAATGCCCTTCCCACACTTCTTCAAGTCTCTGCTCTAGCATCTAAAGCAGCAGTTCTCAACTCGTGGGTTGCAACCCACAGGAATTGTATTAAAGGACTGTGGCATTAGGAAGGTTGAGAACCACTGATCTAAAGCCACCTTTCTGGCCCGGCATGGTGGCTCACCCCTGTAAACCCAGCACTCTGGGAGGCCGAGGCTGGTGGATTGCCTGAGCTCACAGGTTCAAGACCAGCCTGAGCCAGAGTGAGACCTCTTCTCTAAAAAAATAGCTGGGCATTGTGGTGGGCACCAGCTACTTGGGAGGCTGAGGCAAGAGAATCACTTGAGCCCAAGAGTTTGAGGTTGCTGTGAGCTGTGATGTCACAGCACTCTACCTGTGACAAAGTAAGGGGGTGACAAAGTAAGACTCCATCTCAAAAGAAAAAAATAAATAAATAAAATAAAGACACCTCCCTATCACTTCTTGTTTTCCTACTTTGCTTTATTTTTCTTCTTAGCTCTCAGATGGTCCATACTTGAGTTCCTAGCATGATCGCCTGCCTCCTCGTGCCCTGCCCCCTGAGAAGGTGAGCTCCATGAAGGTGGGGGCCTTCTCTCATTTCAGGCTGAATCCCAGGGCCTAGCCTGGCACAGAGGAGGCACCTGATACCTTTGTTGAGTGAATTAATGATTGAACGAATGAGCGAATGAATTCATCAGTTAGCAAACATTTATGAGCACCTACTGCAATCAAGATCAGGCTCTCAGCCGGGCGCTCACGCCTATAATCTGAGCACTCTGGGAGGCTAAGGCAGGTGGATTGTCTGAACTCAGGAGTTCAAGACTAGCCTGAGCAAGAGCCAGGCCCTGTATCTATTAAAAATAGAAAAAAAAACTAGCTGGGCACGGGGGCGGGTGCCTATAGTCCCAGCTACTCAGGAGGCTGAGGCAAGAGGATTGTTCAAACCCAAGAGTTGAGGTTGCTGTGAGCTGTGATGACACCATGGCACTCTACCCAGGGTGGCAGAGTTAGACTCTGTCTCAAAAAAAAAAAAAAATTCAGGATCTCAAGGAACCAGATTCCCTATCCCTGCACCTCCAGGAGGACATCACTGGGCAGACGATCCAAGAACACAGAGCAGAAAACAGGAGGGAGCCCCATGTCCTCACCCAAGCCCATCCTCCATTTAACAGCTGTGTGGTCTGGGGCTCAGCACTTGCCCTCTCTGAGCTCCATGGTCCTCATCTGTAAAGTGGGACTCAAAATACTGACCAAACCACCTCAGCCTCCTCCCCATCTTAGGACTGCCACCCAGGCACATCTATAATCCCTCATCCACGCAGCAGCCAGGGGGGCCTTTCTTTTTCATTTTTGTCATCCTTCTCCTTCCCCTTCCCCTTCCCCTTCCCCTTCTCCTTCTCCTTCTCTTCCAAAAACTGTTTTGTTTCAGGTTTTTTTAATAGATAACAAATTTGTCTGGTTCAAAATTCAAAAGGTATTAAGAAAAAGTGTATAGAGAAGAAAGTATCCCTCCCTCCCGGTCCCAGCCAGCCAGGACAACTCCTCAGAGACAAGCAGTGTTCCCTCCGATTCCCATCATTCATGCCAGAGGTAATTTCATGCATATACAAGCCAATGCATACCTTTCTCTGATTTTTTTTTTTCAAAAAGCAGGCAATGGCACATCATGTATGTTTTTAAAAATTATTTATTTATTTATTTATTATTATTATTAATTTTTTTTTTTTGCAGTTTTGGCCAGGGCTGGGCTTGAACCTGCCATCCTTGGTATATGGGGCTGGCACCCTACTCCTTAAAGCCACAGGCGCCACCCCATACCATGTATGTTGTTCTGCCCCATGCCTTTTGTCCCTTGACAATCTAATCTGGAGAATTTTTAGGTGGTCGTTTAAAAACACACAGCACCAGCTGGGCGTGGTGGCTCACACCTGTAATCCTAGCACTCTGGAAGGCCGAGGAGGGTGGATTGCTCTGAGCTCGAAGGTTCGAGACCAGCCTGAGCCAGAGAAATACCCTGTCTCTACAAAAAAAAAAAACAGGCATTGTGGCGGGTGCCAGTAGTCCCAGCTACTTGGGAGGCTGAGGCAAGAGAACCGCTTGAGCCCAAGAGTTGGAGGTTGCTATGAGCTATGAAGCTACGGCACTCTACCGAGGGCCACAAAGTGAGATTCTGTCTCAATAAAAATAAATAAATGAGAAAGAAAAGTCTAACACACACACACACACAAAACACCTGTAGTCCCAGCTACTTGAGAGGCTGAGGGAAGAGAATTGCTTAGGTCCTAGAGTTTGAGGTTGCCGTGAGCTGTCATGCCACAGCACTCTACCGAGGGCGACATAGTGAGACTCTGTCTCCAAAAAAAAAAGTAATAAAATAAATAAATAAATAAAATAAAAACACACAACAAAGCCCATCTTTCCCCTGCAACCAGCCCTCTGCTAGATCCTCTTCATTCGTGTCCTAACATTCACACCTGCACACTGTCTCTTCCTTCTGGCCACTGCCATCATCTCTGACCCCACCGGCCACCTCTCTTCCAGTGGCTCACTCTGCTCCAGCCACACTGGCCTCTCATGGTTCTTCCAATACTGATGGCAAACTCCCACCCCAGGGCCTTCGTACTGGTGGGTCTCTGCCTTCTCCTTCCAGAAATCCTTTTACCCAGCCTCCTCCCCACCTAATCTATCACCTGCTCGGAGAGGCTTTCCCCGATTAAGTAAAATATCCAGCCTCCCGCCCTGCCCCTTTATTTGATTTTCTTTTTCTTGACAGTACTGATGACTGTGGTGGGACGTATGTTTTCACTGTCTGACACCCCCCACCAGACTGAGCTCCATGAAAGGAGCACAAAGTGTGTTGGTTGCATTCCTACCAGCACTCGGATTTTAATAAGTATTCCATACTTGTTGTCTGACAGAATAAATGGATCCCCATTTCACAGATGAGGAAACTGAAGCATAGAGAAGGGGAATCCCTTGCCCAAAGTCAAGGTGGCATCACTGGAATTCACCACCCCAGCCTGGGTTCTCATCCCAGCCCCAACCGCCATGTCCCAGCTGTGTGGTCTAAGGCTGGATTCTTGCCCCCTCTGAGCCTGACAATCCTCACCTCCCATCCTGGAGATGCTGAGGAAAATGAGATGGGCATCCAGGATGCTTTCTTGCTTTCCTGGGGAGATAAACTTTATTCACACACCACAGTGGACTATGTGTCCCTTTCCTCTGCCTTCCACCAGGGGCCCTGCCCAGGCCGACCCTTTAATGGCTGTCAAATGCAATGAGAAGGTTCCCAGCCATTAACAGTATTTTAAAAGAAGGATCCCAGGGAAATATTTTTTAAATCCCACGTCATGGTAAGGAACAGCTCTGAATTATTAACTACCCAGCAGCCCTGCTATATATCTTGACAGAGTTTACTCCGACATGTACTATTTTCCTCCCAGTAATTTATGAAAAGCGCATTCTTCAGGAAATCACACCCCCTTCTCTAGTGCACCCCTCCCCAACTGGAATGTTTACTGGGTAAACTCAACAAACTTTTATCTTTAAAGAGCGTCTGCTCCCTTGCCTGATATTGGAGCATACTTTCCAGGGATACACTGCAGGCCTGTTTTCCAAAATGCCCAGCCCGGGGCTTTTTAGGAATTCAATAGAACCTTGTCAATTAAGATGAATTAGTCAGGGCGGTGCCTGTGGCTCAACAGAGTAGGACGCTGGCCCCATATGCCAGAGGTGGTGGGTTCAAACCCAGCCCTGGCCAAAAACTGCAAAAAAAAAAAAAGGATGAATTAGTCATTGGAAGATTCTGGCTTGCTCACCACCCTACCTCCCCCAGGCTTCTCCCCACTCTGTGAGGCCTGGTGGGGAGCTCACTTCCTGCTTCCTATCCAGGTGGAATGCTTGTTTCCTGGGACCCAGGTACTCTGGCCTCTGCATTGCCCACCTGTCCCATGCCCAGGTCTGTTAAGGACATAGGCAGAGTCAATGTGCCTGGATTTAGAGATGGAGCCCTAAGGTTCAGTCTTCTCACCATCACGGACTTAGCTGAGTGACCTTGGGTAAATCACCAAATCCCTCTGATCCTTTTCTTTTTCCTATCCAGTTTTCTTATCCATAGAACAGAGAGCGATAATCTGAACTCAGGGAGATTCAGGCATCCACTCAGCACATGGAGAGAGAGCTGGACAGGGAGCATCAGACCAGGGCCTACCCTTATGGAGCTCATCCTAGGCAAGGAGTCAGACCCGCGAACTTGCGAGTAAATAAGGAAAAGCCAGATGCTGCAAGAGTTATGGGGGAAATAGAGCTGGGGCGAGGTGGGAGTGCTGGGGCGCTCTTTTGAGTAGCGGGTCCAGGACACAGGCCTCCATCCCCCCTCTCCCTACAGGCAGGGAAGATCTCCCCCCCCCCCAGGAGACCTTTGGCATTATCTGGAGACGTGGTTGTCATAACTGGGGGCGAGTGCTGCTGGCATCTAGTGGCCAGGGTGCTGCTAAGTGGTCTACAGTGCATGGGATGGTACAACAGAGACACGTTGGCCACACGTGTCACTAGTGCCAAGGCTGAGAAGCCCTGCAGTCATGCCCATGAGCCGCTGTGAGGCCTTTGGCTTTCTCTCGGAGTGATTTGGAGCCTGGGGAGGCTTTTAAGCAGAGGAAAGACATGACCTGTTTCAAAAGTATCTCCGTGGCTGCTGGCGGGGAGGATGGGCTGTATCAGGCACCTGTGCAAGGTTCGTACAGCCACTCACCATACACACCATCCCTACTTTGAGTGGCTCTAGGTGTTGTGTACACAGAGTAGGGCCTGCCCTCACTGAGCAGCAGAGAAAAACAGATGAAGACTAGCTCTGCCCCAAGCCCTTGAAAACCTCCTCCCATCACCCTTGGGCCTAGCCCTACAGTCCTCAGGCTCTGTCTAATCCCCTTGTACCCATTGGACATGCCAGGTGTGTGCTGGCCCCGAGTGGGGTGGGTCATTGCAACTCAGTATCTTCTGCTGCCTGGACGTCCCCTCCCTCCCGCCTTCATGATTCTTCTCAAATGTCACCTCCTTATTGAGGTTCTTCCACCCCTACCCCCTCATTGAAACATCCTTTCCCTCTGGCTGTTACTCTGCTTCCATCCATCCATCCCCCACCCTCCCATCCATCCAGATTTCCATCTCTTCCTCCATCCAACACACGCTCAATGAGTCCCCTCCTCCCCAGGCCAGACCCTGTGCTGGTGGTACAGGGGACCAGTGGAGAGTGAGTCAGCCTGGGCCCATGCAGGTCTGTGTGCTGGGGGACAGATGTTATTAGTCACACAAGCATGTGCCTGCAGTTGCAAGAAGAGTTAGAAAATACAAGTCTGAGTGCTGTGTGAGCACGTGATGGAGTCCCCTGCTCAGGACAGAGTCAGGATGGGCTCTCTTGAGGAAGTGGCTGCCAGGCTGAGGTCTTTAGGGAGGGAAATGGGTGTGGTGGGGGGTGTTAGCTCTGGGGCTGTGGATGGGTGAAGGAAGAGTGTTCCCAGCCTCTGAGGTGGGTGGGAGCTGGTGCGTGTGGGAGCCGGCAAGGAGACCAGTCAGCGACAGAGCACGGAGAGGTCTGGGTTAGGTGGAGGAGTGGGAGGTGAGGTCCAGAGTAGTTGTGTGAAGCCCTGTAGATGACAGTAGGGAACTCCAGGAGGGCCAGGGACAGATTTGAGGGAGTGGAATGTGGGGGCTAATTTACATCATAACTCCTCTGCTGCCCTCAGAGAACGACTCCAAGTAGGGTGAGGGGCGTGATAGGGAGCCCAGTAAGATGAGTGCTGCGGTGTCCATGCTAGTGAGGGTGGTGACCTAGCTGGGAGGTGACAGAGGAGGTGGAGAGAGTTAGAGGTAAAACAGATGGGCCCTGCAAGGACAATGAATATGAGAGCTGAGTGCGGGGAGCGGTTAAGGACTCGTTTGCCACCGAATTGCCCTTACGCGAGTGGAGACAGGGCTTGTGTTGGGCACTGAGGAGTCCACCAGCTTAGGGGTCCTTCTTTCCATCCATCCATCCATACCTCCAACCTGCTTCCCATCCACCCTCTCAACCATCCATTCATCCATCCATCTCCCCATCCATTCATCCATCCATCTCCCCATCCATCCATCCATCCATCTCCCCATCCATCCATCCATCCATCTCCCCATCCATCCATCCATACCTCCAACCCCCAGCCCAACCACCCACACAACCATCCATCCCACCCTCCATCCAACAACCCAT
>CAUYRH010061336.1:0-19349 GCA_963574655.1 Perodicticus potto | reverse complement strand
TATTGTATGAAGACATTTGTATTCTGCATTTAGTAAGTTTCACCTGTATCCTTCTAAGATGCACCATAGGTGTGGCCCCATCAATTACCCTCCCTCCACCCAACCTCCCCAGTCATCAATTCTTATCAAACATTTTCATCTTTTCCAGTCTGATAAATAAAAGGTAGCTTCTTCCTGTTGAGTTTACCTTAATGTTTTTAAATATAAGTGAGTGTGAAAACTTTTCATTTGTTTGATGGGTATTTGCATTTTTTTCCCCATGAACCATAAGTTCATATCCTTTGCTCTGCTTGTCTTTTTGAATGGATTTGTGGAACTCTAATTAATTTAACAATATTTGCCCTTTGCTTTTTTATGTGTGACCTGAATTCACGATGGCATTGAGATGGCTTACCTGTTCCTCTGAAAAAGATGCTACTCTTTCCACTATGTAGAGTTATCCCTGGGAAGAAACAGACAGCTGGAGACTACATTTCCTGGCCCCCTTTAGGGTAGAGTTGGCCATGTGACTGAATTATAGCCAAGGGATTGTGAGCACAGATGATAAACACCTACCGAGCCAGCCCATGGGAACTTCCCATGGGAACTCCTCTGTGATTCCCAGAGTTAGAGCTGGTAAGGCCTCTGTCAGCCTAGTCTTTGAATGATTTAAAGAAGGCGAATACCTGTTCTGTTGTTAATTGAAACCACTGGGCTAAACCATTATACATTTTAAGGTCTTTAAAAAAATTTTTTTTAGAAATTATTTTAAATTTTTATTTATTTATTTATTTATTTATTTTTGAGACAGAGTCTAAAGCTGCCACCCTGGGTAGAGTGCAGTGGCATCACGGCTCACAGCAACCTCAAACTCTTGGGCTTCAACGATTCTCTTGCCTCAGCCTCTTAAGTAGCTGGGTCTACAGGCACCCACCACAATGCCTGGTTATTTTTTGTTGCAGTTGTCATTGTTGTTCAGCTGGCTGGGGCGGGGCTTGAACCCGCCAGCTTTGGTGTACATGGCTGGCGCTGTAACCACTATGCTATGGGCGCTGAGCCTATTTATTTATTTTTGAGGCAGAGTTTCACTGTGTCGCCCTTGGTAGAATGCTGTGGTGTCCTAGCTCACAGCAACCTCCAACTCTTGGGCTCAAGAAATTCTCTTGCCTCAGTCTCCCAAGCACCTGGGACTATAGGTGCCCACTACAAAACCCAGCTATTTTTTTGTTGCAGTGTCATTGTTGGTTAGTTGGTTCGAACACGCCAGCTTTGGTGTATATGACTGGGGCAGTAACCACTGTGCTGTGGGAGCTGAGCCTTATTTTTTATTTGTATATATTCATAGGGTACAAGTGCAATTTGACTACATTGATATATTACACTGTGGTGAAGTCAGAGACTTCAGTGAATCCATCAGGATCTTAAAAGAAAATAGTAATTAGCTACAGTAACCAAAACAGCATGGTATGGGTATAAGGGTAGACACACAGACCAATGGAATAGAATAGAGAACCCCAAAATAAATCCATATAGCTATGACGAACTGATTTTCAACAAAGCAGATAAAAAGATACCCTGGGGAAAGGATCTGGGGAAAGGATGGCTTAGTCAGTAAATGGGACTGGGAAAACTGAATCGACACATGCGGAAAAATGAAACTGGATTCCTATCTCTCACCATATACAAAAATTAACTTAAAACGGATTAAAGACTGAAATGTTATACCCCAAACCATAAAAATTCTAGCAGAAAACAGAGGGAAAACTCTTCTAGACATTGGGCTAGGCTAAGAATTTCTGAGTAAGACCCCCCCAAAACAAATATGGCAACAACAAAAATAAATGGGACTTAAATGAAAAAGTTTCTGCACAGCAAAGCAAATCATTGATAAAATAAATAGACAACCTATGGCTAATATTAGCAAGTTATATATCTGACAAAGGGCTGATATTTAGAACCTAAAAAGAACTGAAATATATCAGCCAAAAAAAAGCAAACAACGCCCTCCAAAAGTGGGCAAATGACATGAACAGATTTTTCTCAAAAGATGATAGATAAATGGCCAACAAACAAATGAAAAAGTGCTCAGCATCACTAGTTATCATAGAAATGCAAATTAAAGCCATAATGAGAGCTGGGTGCCATTGCTCAGTGGTTAGTGCACTGCCCCTCCCCCCACACACACACCAGGGTTGGAGGGTTCAAACCTCGCCTGGGCCTGATAAACAAACAAACAAACAAACAAAAGCCACAATGAGATACCCTGCTAGAATAACTATTATTAAAAAGTTAAAAACTGGCTCAGCGCTCATAGCACAGTGGTTATGCACCAGCCACATGCACTGAGGCTGGTGGGTTCAAGCCCGGTCTGGGCCAGCTAAACAACAATGCAACAAAAAAATAGCCAGGCATTGTGTCTGGCACCTGTAGTCCCAGCTACTTGTGAGGCTGAGGCAACAGAATTGCTTAAGCCCAAGAGTTTGAGGTTGCTGTGAGCTGTGACGCCACAGCACTCTAACAAGAGCAACATAGTGAGACTCTGTCTCAAAGAAAAAAAAGTTAAAAACCAATAGATGTTGGTGCAGATGTAGTGTAAAGGGAACACATAGACACTGTTGGTGGGGATGTGAAAAATGCAACTGCTCTGGAAAGGAGTATGGAGATTCCTCAAAGAGCTAAGTGTAGATCTACCATTTGATCCTGTAATCCCACTGCTGAGTGTCTACTCAAAGGAAAACAAGTCATTTTATATGAAAGATACCTGCACCAGAGTGTTTATAGCAGCACAATTCACCATTGCAAAGATATGGAAACAACATAAGTGTCCGTGAAAATGTAGTGTATCCATACCATGGAGTATTACTCAGCCATTAAAAAGAATGAAAAAATGTCTTTTGTAGCAACTTGGATGGTGCTGGAGACCACTATCCTAAGTGAAGTATCAGAGAAATGGAAAAACAGATACCACAAATTTTTACTTATAAGTGGGAGGTAAACAAACCCTATATATATTATGGTCATAAAAAGGTGTAATAGACATTGAAAACTAAGTGGGAGGAGAGGCGGGAGGAAGGTGACGGATAAAACTCTACTTGCCGGGTACAACATACACTACTCCAGTGGCAGGTACACCGAAAGCCCTGTCTTCAGCAGGATCCACATGTAATTCATCCATGTAACAAAAAGTATTTGTGTCCCTTAAATTTTCTGAATTAAAGAAAAATGAAGTTAAAAAATAAAATAATAGTTAGCTTAACCTAACTAGTGCACAGAATACCCAAGCTGTAGACTCTTCTAACTTAATATGCTAAATATGTTTTAGTAATTTTTTTAATATTTTAGATTACTAGGAGGGTACAAATTATTAGGTTACATTGTTTGCATTTGTTAGGTGAAGTCCAGTTGTAGGTGAGCCCTTCACCCAGGAGGTGTGCCATGGATCCTACGTTGCATCCATTGGGTGAGAGCACACCAATTGTCCACCCAGAAGGAAAATTGCTGTTTTACCATAAGGACATTTGCACTAGAATGTTTATCACAGCTTAATATTTGCATGCTATTTTTAAACCTACAGATTTCAAATACTCTTTACCTGATCAATATTTTTAATGACTTTTGAGTTTGGGATTATGCATGAGGAGAATATCCCCAAGATTATTTTCAAGTCATTTTGAACTGACTTGAGCATTAAGAAATACCTTTCTCCTAGTATCTTTCACGAACTTTTAAGGTTTACATTTAAATTTCCATCTGAAAAACTTTTAAGGTTTACCTTTTACATTTAAATTTCCATCTGGAAATTATTTTAGGGTAAAGTGTGAAGTGGGTTTCTAGCTTATTAGGTTCTTCTCCCCAATAATTAAGCAATTCTTTTCATTTCATTTGGTGACTCATCTATTTTTTTTAATCACTCATTTGAATTACTCCCTTATCATGTACCAAATTTCAGTGTGCATGTGGGCTTATATCCTGTCTTGTGAATGTTTGTCTGTTCAATGCACTGTACCAAATTGGTTTAGTTGTTGTAGATTTATAATAAACACATTTAAATATCTGGAGAGGAAGTCCATCTGTCCATTTTCCTTTTTATCTGTCATCTTTTCTGGCTAGTCTCATATGTCTACTTTCCCATGTAAACTTTGTTTAGTCAAAAGAAATTATGTTGCTACTTTAACTTGGATTGCTTTGAAGGAGGAAGATGGAAATTTCTAGAACACTGAAATTTTGTGTACAAGAACAAATGTCTTTTAATTTATTCAAGTGTTATTTACATTTCTCAGTAGGGGTTTAAAGTTTTTTTTTCATAGAGATCCTCACGGTTCTTGTGAAATTTATTCTTGAGTGGTTTTTAAAAATATTATAAATGGTACCTTTTCCCCAGTATATTCTCTTAGATGGCTGTGGTTTGTATAAGAAGAAGCCCGTAGCTCACTTTTTTCTCCAATGTTTTTTTCAGTTGATTTATATAATCATATCATCTGAAAATCGTATTAAATTTGCTTCCTCCTTGGTAATACATTTACCCCTTATTTCTGTCCTTATCTAATTGTGCTGGCTCGCACTTCCAGAACAATGCTCAGCAATGATGATGGTGGTGCCTTCCTGTTTGGAATGACCATTAGAGGTGTGCTAAGTCATCTGGGGCTTTCAAGGAGCTCTCTCAGAAAAAGGAGGTGGAGTGTGCCAGGGGAGGCCTCAGAAGAGAGGCAGCGATCCTTAGTTAGAAGGTCCCTCCTTGAGCTTTTTCCACTTAATAGTGACCCTGGCCACCTCACCCTCCCTAAGCCTCACCTGCTTACCTCTTGCATGTAGTACTTATTACTTGTCATTCACTGTCTGTCTCCTTATCAGGGTAGGATATGGCCTTTTCTTCTCTGCTATTTCCCTCCAGCCTCATGCTCTGCTTGTCAGAAATGCACCATCAAGATGTGTTCAGTGAAGTGAAGCCATCACAGAAAGCCTTAGACTGCCTCTATAAAGCATGTTCTTCCTACTAGCTGTCTTTGCATTTTTTTACGAAGGGCTTTCTGTCAACGAAGCCCTTTCCTATGCACTATCTTGCTTTACCTTCTCAACAAACACCCTGGAAACGTTTTCCTCTTCATTCTCCAGATATGGAAGAGGAGGTTCAGAGAGGGTAAGCGACTGGCTCAAAGTTGCTCAGCTAATAAATGCAGAACAAGATTCCATTGTAGTGTTCTGGTTCATTCCATTGGGCTGTGCTGCTTCTTAATTTACCGTTCTGAGGATATTCCATGTTGGTAGTAAAAGGTGGCTTCTTTTGGCTGCTGGCTGAGGGAGAAAAGGTGAGTAACTGGGGAAGTTTTGTCCCTGGGAAGGTGTGGTTGATTTTGTCTCTGCCAGTTAAAGGTAAGACCGTGGGAAGTCTGGAAGGATGGGGCAGGGCTGGGGTGGGGAACGCGTGATGTGGGAGGGATTGAAAGCACAGCCTGGATGTTGCTCAACTCTTCTCCAGGTCAGCAGGCCCCAGCTCCTGTTTCTTGGAGCCTCTAGGAAAGGCGACTCAACTTTGGCCTGTTGGGTGTAAGTCTGGTCCTCTCAAATGGTGACCTGCAGAGGGTGACTCAGACCTCAAGGACCCTGGCCACTGGATACTTGGTGGCATTCTCTATGCAAACCACCCTGGTCCATCCACTTTGGGATGGTCCAGGGGAGTCCATCCTCATCCTCAGAGGCCCTTCCTTATTCTGAAAGGACAGAAATAACTTAGTACCTACTGTGTGCCGGCCTGAGCTCGGCCCCCTTACATGCGTTCATTACTTCTTTGAATCTTTACCACGACTCAAGAGTCAGCTATAAGGACATCCGTAAACTGGGTCTCAGGGGGATGGAGGGTAACAAGCATGGGAGCTAGAATTCCAACCCAGAGACTGCAATGCCCATGCTCCCTCCTCTGTGCCCTGCCGCCCTAAGGACACCTTCCCCCAGGAATGAAGGGTCTACTGGAAACAGAGAAGAGTCCAGGGTGGCAGCTCGTCAATCCATCCAGGTTCAGGATCAGGGAAGGCTGCCTCCAGAGTGAGGTGGGCAGGTGCTGCGAAGAGACTCTAGGGAAGGCAGGGAGGCTGGAGACGGCCCGTGCCAGGAGGGAAGGGTACAAAGTTTGATCTAGCAGTAAGGAGAGATGAGAGGGATTAAACCCAGGCTCTGCACTAAAGGGTAGCTTCTGACTCAGCAACACTGAAGGCCACGTTCCCCTGAAGGGCTGACCTTGGCAAAATGGTGATGTCAGTAACATTCGGCTCCTGTTTCAGCCCTCCCAGAGCCCAGGCTGAATTCTGCTCCTGGGAGGCTTTGCATTAGGCTACAGGTTCACCCTCTGCACCTCCTGATCCCCTATTCTCCCTCCACACAGTGGTAAGTCCCTTCCTGTGCCTCAGAGGATATTGATCCCACTTAGGGGGTTCTCAGAGCCCTCAAAAGCCTTCCAGGCTGTTTGTGGAGAGGACTCACTAATGGGGGCACTCTGGCAGAAGGGACTCCCAACACACTTCAAAGTCTTAGGGGCCTCTCTTGTCTGCTCCTGAGCCCACATTGGCTGTCCACAGGCTCAGCAAGATGGACAGAGAGGCCTGTTGGTGGCGTTTCTCTTCCCTGGCCTTGGTACAAGCCCTTCCAGTGTCACTGACTTCTCTCTAAACAAGCAAAGTACAGTAGCAGTCCCATACAACAGCTTGCATTGGGCGGTTACATTTCACTATCAGAATGGAAAATCTTCAAGGGTTACTATTTTCCAAAGGGCTGGCCCCCACCTATCCTCATCTTCATTAGTAGCTCCTTAAAATGCAATCCAATATCCTGGTGAATATCACTTTGAAACCAAATCTGGTGTCCCTGCTTTGTCTTAATCCAGGTAAACCTCCTGCCATCACCCAAAGCTGACCCAGCACTGGCCCCCTGCGGCTAGATCTTAAAATGACCTGGCTTGGGTGGTAGGGAGAAGTGAAAGTGGCAGCTTATACTTAGGCTGGACAAAAACGGACTAAATCTGAGGCCACTGACCTTAGTAATTTGGGTCCCCTTCAACTGCAGGTGACAAGTGATCCACAAATAGGGACACCCTCAGCAAGCATGAAAAATCCTTAGTCAAGGGTAATATTGACACGGAGCAAGGGGTTGTAAGTTATAAAATAGCCACGTCCTCTCAAGCTTTCCTGAGGCCAAGGCCACCATCAGCGTCCTACCCAGCTCTTTCATCTGCCCCCTCCAAACCCGAGCATCAGGGTACACTGTGAAGACCCATTGGATTATCTCCCCCAGGCACCGCGGTTGTGCTCGTACAGACACACACACACTCACCCCTTTCCCTTCTCCACTCAAGTCCTTTTTACTTCTAAGAGAAATTGAGAACTTGAGAGCTAAACTAGCTCCGTGAAGTTCCTCCCAAAGGACAGCATTTCCAGAGAATCTGGATATTGCGCCTTGATGGATCGGCAAAGATCCGTAAACTAACTTCCATCCCCTTACGCTGGACTTGAGAATGCAAAGTGGCGCCCCCCTGTCACCCCACTTTATTGATAATCAAGGTCGTCCTCTGGGTCTCCCTGCTTTGCAGCTTTCCCCCCTCCCTTCACGTGCTGCGCTCACACTTTTTCTCTTCCTATTTCTCTGTCTTTTCTTCTCCCTGCCTGCTATCTGTCCGCCTCTCTCTGCCCTCATCTCTCTCTCTCTCTCCATCTGTCTCTGTCTGCCTGTTTGTCTCTCTCTCTCTCTCTCTTATCCTTTCACTTTCTCTCCTCTCTTTCTGCTTCTGCCGTGTCCCTGCAGGCCAAGCCCAGTTTAGTTTCTACTCCTAACAGGAGTAAAGGCCTGCAAAAGAGCAAAACTGTTTTAACGAGATGTCTCTTGAAAACTCCCTGGCCCTCTTTGGGAACTAAACCTGCATCCTTGCCTGAGGCCAGTAATCAGAGGGGCGGGGTCTTCTTTTGAGTGACCTCAGGGATCAGTGCTGACCTTTCCTTCACAAACTTTTGCCTGAGATCTTCTCTTACGCCCAGGCCTTTTTCTCAAAGTGCCAGGAGCATTCGAAAGATGATGATACCCTCCTTTCCTCCTGGTGTCATTTCTTTGGCACCTTGTTTTGTGAGCCGGGGCCCGTCCCTAACGAGATTACCAGCTCCAGGAGGACATGTGTTTTCGGATATCCCTGGGGTGCCCGGGCCAGGCTTGGGCACATGTAGACTCTCAGGAAAAATACTGAATTCTTGATTGAGAATTTTGGTTTCCTATTTCAAGGAATAATTCCTAGTTGCTTAAAAATAATTCCAAAAAAAGCAAATAGAAGAAATGTACTCAGGAAGCATTTGAAAATTTTCCAGGGAACGTTCTAAGAGTGCCTGGTGTGTGTGTGTGTGCGTGCGCACGTGTGTGTTCTTGCTCTCAGAGGCATACATATGGTATTTTGGATCCAAGGTACAATTAGGCTTATTAAGGTGCTTGCTGGCTTGGTGCCCGTAGTTCAGTGAGTAGGGCGTTGGCCACATACACCGAGGCTGGTGGGTTCGAGCCCTGCCCAACAATGACAACTGCAACCAAAAAATAGCCGGGCATTGCGGCAGGCGCCTGTAGTCTCAGCTACTTGGGAGGTTGAGGCAAAAGAATCACTTAAGCCCAAGAGTTTGAGGTTGCTGTGAGCTGTGATGGTACAGCACTCTACCAAAAAAAAAAAAATAAATAAAAGATGCTTGCTACTACCTGCATATGGGTGCATCCACATAGTTCTTAACTTGTCCTCATTTGAAGGCCTTTTTCTTCACATATTGTACCAGTCATGACAGGAGCTCAGGCTGGAATGCCTAATGAGCTGTGGATGAAGAAATGATGTGATAGCATCTTGCAGGTTGTAATTAACACAAGGCCCCTATTATGCCCTATCAGAGCAGCATCTTCTTGCTGACAATTCTCCAAAACAATCACTTGCCTTTCAACATCTCCATGCAAGGACTAATTGTGATGAGCCCCTGCCTAGAAAGGCTACCCAAAACAATTCGGGGACAATTTTATAGGAACCGCTGGCGACTGGGCACAATTACCTGGGCTTAAATACATGGTGAGTGAGATGGAGCATGGGGAATGAGGCTTTGGCCTGGCATTCAGGCAGCACCTGCCCATAGCCGCTGGCTTCCTAACCGAGTTGCTGAAGAAACAACATGTTATCTTAGAGCAGTAGAATAAAATGTCATCAGGAATTCTTGAGAGGATTTGAATCTGTTCTTTTTTTTCCTAAGTGAGACTAGTCAAAATTAGCTGGAGGGAAAAAATAGAAGGTATAGATAAACAACTAGGGCCACTACCAGCATCTTGGTTGGTGTAGTTGTCATTGTCACCACCACCATCATCATTATCATTAAAATTGCTGCAAAGTAGGAGCTACTACTTCATTCCATGTAGTCTGCTAGGCACCTTACAAAACGCTATTTAATAAAAAAATTATGTAATAAAAATTTTACAAAGTGGGTGACTATAGTCCCATTTTACATATGAGAAAACTGAGACTTGGAATTGTCCCAGCTCACGCAAAGCAATAAATATCAAAGGTGTGATTTCCATCCCAGCCTGTGTGTTTAAAGTCAGTGAGAAGGCTACTACACTTGTCTCTCTTCATCTTTAAAAGAGAACGATGACCCTAACTCTCCTGACTGCCATACAAAGTTGGTGTGTTGTGAGAGGTGAATAAGATGCTGGATGTGAAAGCACTTTGCAAACTGTAAAGTCCCGCATGGATGTAAGGCTTGCTAGCCAGTGCCTGGGATCCATCCAGACCCCATATGCAGCTGCCACATAAGTGAGCAATATTTGTTGAATGGTATTTAATTGGATCTCATTGAGTCACATGAAGTGTGTGGAGTTTGGGTAAAGGGAAGGAAGTGAAATGAGCAAATCCAGGCACGTGATCCTGAACACTGTGAGCTGAGGGGAATGACGTGAGCGAATGGCAGAGTCGGTGGAAAAGATACTGTACTGGGCAGCAGTAACTGCCATGAACTCAGTAATTCCCATTAGCCACCCCTAGTAAGCCATCAGTCACAATTAAAACAGCGTATACAAATGCAGCCTCGAAACAAGTTCCTTAGCCCATCTTCTAAAGATTGTCAACTTCTTATATAAAAAGCCTATAGCCGTGGTAAATGCTGGGGAATAGGAGGGCTTGAGTGTGAAGAAGTGGAGTGAGCGACAGTTAAGGGGCTGAGTGTACGAGACGGGAGGGGCACACTTGGAATGCAGCTGACTCTGTCTCTGCAGCCCGCATCTCTCAGCTCTTCTTTCTGCCTCTGTCTTTGCTTCTGTCTCTCTCCACCTCTCTTTCTTTCTGGCTCTTGAATTGAAGAAGTATGTGAAAATCAGAGACTTTCTCCCCACCATGTTTGTGACAGTGCTCAAGTCAGGGATTTCTCCTCATATTGAGGCCCCAACATCCTAAATGTCTTTCCCAAACACCAGCCAAGTCCCCTGCCAGGCCTGGACACTGAGCTCTGCTCCCATGTTGGAGGGCCTGATGGCAACCGGGGAAATTAATTGAAGTTCTGTTGGGCAACTGTCCGCCAGGGCAACTTTCCAGCCTCCTGTGGCTTCTGCATTTGTCTTGGAAAATGACCAAGCCAGGAGTGGAGTTTGACCAAAAGTAGGTGGAATTGACTCATATGAGCCAACTCAGGCAGTTGCTATCATCCCAAAACAAAAAGACAAGGCAGGTGGGGAGGGAAATTGGAAGGCATCAGTGAAGGTGGACTTTGCTGAGAACAACTTTCAGCCACAGCCTGGGATGTGGCAAAGGTGGCTACGTGCAGCTACACATGTCCTCACACTGGGCCCAAGTCAAAGAACAGATCTGAACTTGAGCTTCACATCTATGCACTGTGAAGGTCAATCTTCCCAGTCCCCCAGTGATGAGCCATCTGGATCTGTCCTGGCATGAAGAAATAACCAGGCCTGGTGATATAACAGGAGATTTTTCATACCAATCAGGTGTCTTGTAATTGGCTGTGTGGCCCTGTGTCCAGGGAGCTGGGAGAAGTAGGGAGCAGAAGATCGCAATTCTTCTCGCTGTGCTGCTGTTGGCACCATTAAGAAGGGACAGCAGTGGGCAAGAACTTCTTTTTTAGTGTTTTGTTCTATATGTCAAAGACTTCCTCTACCTTCATTCTTGGAATTGCTTCTAGGCCTAAGAGAAAAGTTGGTGCGTATGTGGTATTTGTTCTGGGAGGTTTTTAGAAGTAAAGAGCGATGTGAGGAGGAAGAATAATGGATAGAGAAGGTTTTCTCAGTGGAAAGTAGTGAATTGAATGGTTAGGAAATTCAGCTGTTGAGTTGCAGCAGTGAAAAAGTTCTTAGATAATTCAAGATAAAGCATTATATAGGAGTAAAAAAAATGTCCAGATACATATAATCTAATTGGAGTCAACACCAAGGATCTGCCAACCTATTAGCTAGGTTAATTGGTTAAATGGATTTTCGCCATTAACCACCATCAATTAGCTGATTTTTATGATGATGCCATCGCTCTTTTAGAGTCTTTGGGGTCCGTAAGATGTTCTCCGTGTCCTCTCCCTGTTCTACTGCAAAATGCCCCACCCAAGAATTCTACTGCTCGAGGCAGGACATGGGCCCTGAAATGCTGAGTTCAACATCTTCATAGCACAGCTTAACTCCCCACCTAAAGATGGAGAGAGCGACTTTGGGGGGACACTGTGGAACCTCCCTAATGCCCTACTTAGATCAGCTCACATGTAGAAGCACCTCAGAAATCATAATTAAATTCAGAAACCTCAGAAATTCAGCCATGGAGCCCTATCAAGCCTGACATTCTTTGGCCCAAGGCTCACCCAGCTGATCCCCCAGTATTGACGTCTTCATGGGTCATTGCTCTGGACTGAGACCTGAGAAACCATTTCTTCGAGCTTCTACCCAAGGAGTCACTCATTTCTCATCCTGCTCCCTCAGCTTTGAGTCTGTCAAACCACCTGCCCCTCACCTGGGTCCCACCTCACTTTCCCAAAGACAGGATGACTCCTCTCTTTGCCTTCCTTGTTTCAATTTGTCAGAATGCTGGCTGAGGGTCTAGAGCAGTGGTTCTCAACCTCCCTAATGCCGTGACCCTTTAATACAGTTCCTCATGTCATGGTGAGCCCCAACCATAAAATTATTTTCGTTGCTACTTCATAGCTGTAATTTTGCTACTGTTACGAATCGTCATGTAAATATCTGATATGCAGGATGATCTTAGGCAACCCCTGTGAAAGGGTCATTTGACCCCCCAAAGGGGTCATGACCCATAGGTTGAGAACTGCTAGTCTAGAGGGTCTAGAAACCAAGTTTTTACGAGGGATGTTTCAAGAATGATGAGATATTCAGATCAGAGAAGAGGAAATGCTGGGAGGAGCCACGGCTCACTCAGTCCACTTGGGATGTGTCCATCTGGTTGAGTAATCAGAGTTTGGGTGACTGAGTAGGTAGAATTAAGACCCGCTAGGAGGGATTAGATTTAAGGTCAGTCTAAGAAAGCTAGGAGCCCCTGTGTTTAGGGACTGAGTGCCCTTGCAGGTGGCTGGATTATCAAGGTCATCATCATCACTGCACTTTACATGTGTTTTCTCAGTTCCTGCCCCTTCTACTTACTCTCACCATCTTTTCTCACTGGGCTTATTCTCCCCATTTTCCCATTCCCTGGGCTGTGGTCTTCAGGAGACTTGGAGCTTGAGAAAAGGAGGCTTGACAAGGCTGGAAAATCTGGGGAGAGGGCAATGGTGTTAGGGACATGCTCACAGAATGACAGGGCTTAGGAAATTCCTACAAGATTCAGAGCTCTATTCATGCCCCTACCTGACAACCAGGGTCCATTCTTTGGCTAGTAAGCAGATACAATATATCATTTGTCCTTCCTACTCTGAGGCCTCCTACCCCACACACTCTGAGACATACCATCACCACTGCCCTTTCTGGCATCCTCCGCTCAACCCACACAGAAAGCTGTGTATAGAAATGAGTCATTCACAAGTTTATGTGAAATTTAAAGATTCTAGTTTCCTCTTCCAGGAGAATTTTTTTTCTACAAGCGTGATCTCTCCTAATACAATGAAAATCTCCGTGCCTTTATTATTAAACAAATATAGTTCACCGAGCAAGTGGCAATATTTCGGGAGGATTGGAAAGAAGATGGATTCCCCTCAAACCATGATCTATGGGCAAGTGTCAGCCCATATTCAAATGGACTGAGGAGATGGGAATTATTGTTAGTGGGAACAGAGTTTCACTTTGAGAGGAGGAAAACATTCTGGTGATGATTGCACAGATATTGTGTACTTAATGCCATTCTATTAAATATGGTTAAAATGGTTTTTAAAAGAAAAGAGTGATTGAACATAACATTTAAAGACATAGGGGGTAGCTAGGCCAAGAAACAACAAAAAGAATTGAAAGAATCGCTTTCTCTTGTACATTGTTTGGAGAGGTGCAAAATGGCACAACCCTAGTGAGGAGCTGCCAGCATAACTGGCCAGAGTCACAGATGCTCAGCCCTTTGGTCCAGTGATCTCACTGCTGGGAATTCACATTAAGGGTGTGTCTACATTGGACAAAATGAGGACCAGCAAGGTTCTGCACTGTGGCAGGGTCAGGAGAGATATAGGGCTGGAATTGGAAACATTGTTCATCCAGAGGGGGCTGGTTAAATAAACTTAAATAGAGCTACAGAGTGGAACTCAAGATAGCTCTGTGTGTGTGTGTGAGTGAGACAGAGAGAGAGATAGAGAAATTGGGGGAGCTTACTATATACTAATACGGAACGATCTCAAGTAGGATCTGTCCATAGTTAAAATTAATAAAGTAAAAACAGCAGAAGGGAAAAACTGAATAGATGTGTCTTATTAGAGGATTCACAGAAGCTGAAGAAAATGATTACTTTCATGGGCCGCAGTAGAGAAGGGGAACAGGTGGACAGAGATGGGTAGGAGCTGGACTTCCATTGTGCATTTATCTATTTTAATTTTTTAATGATATGATTAAATCCCCTGGAATGTATAGAATGGCCCCTTGTGAGCTCTAAAACACTGTACAGAAACAAGGAGTTGATAATGAAAAAATGGGAATGCTCTCCTAGCTACCATTACTCAAGTGTTTACTAGGTGCCAGACACTATGCTAAATATTTTCTGTCTATTATGTTCCTTGATCCTTACACAAACTTATGGGCATAATGATCTTCATTACTACAGATGGTGAAACTGACAATGGTAGTAGTTAATACAATTGTTTAAGGTCACACACTTCTAGCAAGGTGCAGAACTGGGGTTTGAACCCAGGTCCCTCAGATGCTGACGGCTTTTGATTCTGTGCCATGCTTCCCTTCACGCCATTCCCATGAATAGGATAGATGGCTTACACAGGGGGTGCTTTCCCGCCCACCAGAGCTTCCCCTGGCATGCCATGACCATTTTCCGAGAAGCTCAACTCTTCCCCCGTCTTGTCCGTGCCATTCTGGGAAAACCCCAAACACCTTGACAACGCCAGTCTGCCGCAGGCCATGTGGTCACTCTGTCTTCAGGAGGTATTTTTGGTCATAATTTTCCTACGCTATCCGGGCAAGTGCCATGGTTAGGCACAATGCTTCCTTGCGGTTGCTCCTGGCCTTCCTGAAATATTCAGCAGGATCATGTTGGCTCCATCGCCTTGGAAGAAGCCCAGAAGAAGGTTTTTATGGAACACGTCTTTCAACCGCTTAATGATTGAGGAATAACTGGGTTATGAGGGTAATACGCATACGGATGCACAGAAACCTTTTTCTGTGTTCAGACAACCTCGGAGCCATGCACTTAAGCTTGCAAATAGGGCCGGGTAATTACATGGTCCCCGAGGAGGCCCAACAGTCAAACCAAAATTTGGTCATAAAAATAATTAGATTGCAGGATATTTTAAAATAGGGTTCAGAAGTAGTGGCACAGGCTCCTTTGACTTCAGAGAAAGAACCCCAGGTGGAGAGCAAGTTGAGAAGCACAGTGCTGGTGTTTGGTGGATTGAAATTCCAGGTAGCACGTTCTGGGGTTCAGGCCTGCTGCTGGTGGTGCTGCCAGATGGAGAAGAGGCCTTTTCAAAAGGCCCCATTGGGGAAGTTTGCAGCTTACAACAACGCACGGTGTGTTTCCTTAAATGGAGCCCACGCCACCCTTTTCCTAGCTCCAGGCTTGATGACTCGTCTCTCCCACAATAGTTTATACGTGTTTAAAGGGGACAGTGCTCTGTGCCCAGAAAGCGAGGCAACTGACGTGCAAGTGCTCCCCCTGCGCAGTGAGGTCTGAGATGAGTCCTGGAAACTGAAGGGCCAGTTTGTTTCAGGATAAATGGCCGTGTTGTGTTCTGGTTGCTTTATCTCAGCCGATTTCCCACAGCCAACCTAGCATGTCTGGGTGTAGTATTTAGGGTAGGAAGAATACAAAGTTTTTTGTTTTTGCTGTGACCGGCAGGTCAGGTGTCTGTGAATATCGTCTTCCCTCACGCCACGTCTTCCCCCAGGATCCAAACGCCAGGTTACAGTGCAAGTCTGCCCACCTGAATCATGTCCCTCTCAGGGTGGCTGGACGTCTTCTGGGTGGGTTTCCTGGTGGGGAGCTGGCTTTCCCTCTCAGTGATGATGAAAGGTATAAAGGATGGCACCCACAGACCAGGCTGCAGAGGAGACATTCAGTGCAAAGATGGCATCTGTGCCAGGAGGGGCACAGTTAGAGACCCCATTTATACGGGGCAATGGGGGGTGGACACATTCCACACCTTGTTTAGAAAGTTAGACTGTTTTGGTGCTAACTTCTCAGGGGGGTGGGCTGGCCAGATCCTTTGTGTCTTTGTCTTAGGAGGACAGAAGCAGGCGGGGGAAGGGGGGGAAGGGTTTGTGCGGCTGCATCAGGCCTCCTACAATGGGTATGTTGAAAATCTGATGTTTTACACAAAGGTGTTAAGGGTAACTGTGCAATAGGAAAAATCAGCTAGTTTTCTTTCTACATTCGTCACCAACAGAGACTATTTCACTTCGGGTCACCAGAAATTTGTGTGGGTTCTCTCCATATAGACACATACAAAATGACCAAATCTCCAACTCCCGCTGGGTGTCTCTCTAATTCAATTCAACCCTGACATATCTACCTGAAGTTGGAGTTGCATCTCACTCTAAAGTCCCACAAGATAGCAAGACTGTCCCCATTCAGATGCCAGTCACAAATCCGGGGTGTGACCTGCGCTTCTGACAAGCTGGCTATAAATTGGAGGTTCCCACTGTAACCGAATCAAAGCGCATATCACTTGCCTCAGGGCAGCCAACAAGGTGTTGGGGAAAGGAAGGTGGCTTTTATTCAGAGAGTCAGTAAACCAAGATGATGGCAGAACAATGTCCTAAAACAGCAGTCCCCAATGTTTTTGGCACCAGGAACTGGTTTCACGGAAGACAATTTTTCCCTGGCTCGTGTGCTGGGATTAGATTCTCATAAGGAGCATATGAGATCCCTTGCAAGCACAGTAGGGTTTCCACTCCTGTAAGAATCTAATGCCCCCACCTCGGTGACAGGAAGCAGAGCTCAGGTGGTGAGGTCAGCACGGGGGAGTGGCTGTAAATACAGAGGGAGCTTCCCTTCCTCACGGCCACTCCCCTCCTTCTGTGCAGCCCAGCTCCTAACAGGCCACAGACCAGGACCGCTGCATGGCCCAGGGGTTGGGAACTGCAGTCCTAAGGAACCACCTTGAGTTAGGAGGAACTTTAGGGTCCTTTCCCTGTTGAGGGAAGGGGGAAGAGGAGAGTTTTTCAAGAGGTAACTGAGGCCTGCAGACATCCAGAAATCAGTGAAGGCCTCAGGAGGTTGGAAAACGTTTTGTTCTTAAGTCAGATAGCTTTGGATGATGTAGGTCAGGGCAGGATAGTCCTATAAACCTTTCACATGGCATCGTTACTTGTGTGCATACTTTCCTTTATCTCCTGGGGAGTTAGTTTTGGGAAAGGGACAGTTATTATCTTTTTTCTGGAATTGAACCACAAACTGAATTCTTCCTATAATTAGCTAACCTACCACACAGAGCTAAGCGGAAGCTTTTAATCTAAAGGATCTTACCCCAGGGGGTCAGAGGCAAAACAGCTGTTTCTGTGAAGCCTTCCTTCTACTGTTACACCGCAGCCCACTGCTTGGGTGTGATTATTTGCTAGGTTACCCCCAACGACCTCGGAGAAATAACTTAGTTACGTTTACCAATTTATTATAAGAGGATATAACCTAGGGAAAGACAGATAAAGAGATGTGTGGGACAAGGTGTGGAGGATGGGGTGCAGAGCTTCCATCCCCTCTGGGGCCACCCACCCTCCCAACATCCATGTGGAAGCTCTTTTGGATTTTTATGGAGGCTTCATTATGTAGGCACAGTCGATTAAATCATTGACTATTGATTGGACAATACTCCATCTTTAGTCTTTCTCTTCTCTGGAGGTCAAGGTAGACTTGAGGATGGGGAAAGGGCTGAGTGTTCCAACGCGCTAATCAACAGGCTGGTTCCCCTGGCAACCGGCCCCCATTCTCAGGCTCTCCAAGGGCCCCCAGCAGGTCACTCAACTCATTAGCATATAAAAAAGACATTTATCCTTTTGGAGACTCTTAAGATTTTAGTAGCTGTGTGCCAAGAAACAGGGATGAATATCAAATATATGTATCTTTATTATAAATCACAATAATGCATGCTACAATGGGCAGAGAGAACTCTGATAAATAAGTTCCTAAAATGAGACACTGTATCAGACCATCTCAGTGGGAGTTTTTATCAGAAGCTTTGGAAACACTGGCTCCTGTGCTGGCCTCAGATGTTGTGCCAGCGACCCACGGTCAGCATGGCCCAGAAGACCCCCAAGGTTGATGACCACTTAGTGCTGGTTGCTCCCAGTGGCCCCTGTGTGCAGGGTAAACCCCTCTGCAAGATGCTGCTCCTGTGATTTTGTAGACTCTGGATCTTGCTGATAAAGTTTCCAGGCTGCTTCCTGAAAGATCTCTTCAGAATCTTGTTCTGATCTTCCTAGAGTCAGTAAGTCACTGTAGAAACACAACTACGCCTGGAGCTTCTAACTCCTCAAGGACATGTTTGTGAGATCTTAGAGACAATCTTTCAGGCCCAATCTTCCAGTCCCTTCCAGTGACCATGTCAGATCTCTGATGGTACTTGGTAATGAAATTGGCCTTTATGAAATCATTTAATAGCCGGGTACCGTGGCTAATGCCTGCACGCCTAGCACTCTGGGAGGCTGAGGCAGGTGGATTGCCTGAGTGCAGGGGTTCAAGATCAGCCTGAGCAAGAGTGAGACTCTATCTCTACTAAAAATAGAAAAATTAGCCAGACATTGTGGTGGGGGCATCTATAGTACCAGCCTCTTGGGAGGCTGAAGTGGGAGACTGAGGCAGAAGGTTCTCTTGATCCCAGGAGTTTGAGGTTTCTGGGCTATGATGACGCCATGATGACGCCATGAACTCTACCTAGGGTGATGGAGTGGGACTGTGTCTCAGGAAAAAAAAATTATTTAATAAGGCTCCACAAGGCGGGAACTGTGGTAGGAGAAATACACACACTATATGTGTAGGTATATGTGTGTGTGTGTGTATATATATCCATTAGCCATTGTCCCCTAGCTTGCTTTCCTATAATTGCTTACTATTCTGGAATCATGTGGTTGATGGTCATAAAGATTCTTAGCTTTCTTCAGTACTCCCATAGATAACAACACTCTTGTAAAACCTAAGGCTAATTTTTGAGATATCTTCCAGGCCCTGCATTTTGATGGAATGGTGGACCCACCCAGACCAATGTCCATACCAAAGAACTGACTTAACTGGTTTCGAGACCCCCATCTAAGAATTGACTCAGCAAAGAAAACAATTTCTTCACCCTTGTGGCTCTGCTCCAAACCTAGAGAATTAGCAGACCCAGTAGCCTAGGCTTTTCGTGGCCTACTAGCTTTAGAACCTTTTCTCCCAATTCTCAAGGAGGTGATTTGAGAACTTCCTCCTGCCCCCTTATGTAGTGCCTGTGATATGTATTAAACCCTTTCTCTGCTGTTGCTCTGTTGCCTCAATGTATTGGCTTCCTCTTGAGCAGTGAGCAAATGAACCTAGTAATTGCTGTAACAATAACAGCCCCAAATTCTCTTTCCTGTGTCCTACCATGGGCTAACCAGGCAAACCAAAGCCTTTTTAAAAAAATTTTTTTTTTTATTGTTGGGAATTCATTGAGGGTACAAGAAACCATGTTACACTAGTTGCATTTGTTGGGTAAAGTCCCTCTTACAATTGAGTTTTGCCCCCAAAAGGTGTGGCACACACCAAGGCCCCAAGACCCCACCCC